>CAJGYO010000656.1:0-186842 GCA_904845875.1 Miscanthus lutarioriparius | reverse complement strand
GAAATTGAATTCTTTTTATTTTCCATCATTCATATTTGATGAATTCAACCGAATTATGATGTTGAAATCTATACAATTTTGATCTAACGTCAATTTTGTTCGAGAGAATAGTAAAGTGCGATGTGAATTTACGAAAATAGAATTAAAAGATTTATTAAAGTTTCATTGCATATTTAAAGATGTAACTTTCATTATTAAAATTCGAACCAACGGGAGAATTTAATTTTGAAAATGGATATGTTTTAAATTGATTATAATATTGTTGTTATTCTCGACCAACGTTGATTAATGGCAATATTATAATGTTTTTGTCATACATTAATTCTATTTACGCCCTAACGGTGATGTAGAGTTAGGTAGAAAATAATTGTATGTTTTAATTTTGACCAACGTTAAACTAAGACATGCAATTATTGTTGTTATTCTGTTCTCACACTATTTGAATTGTAGTTTTGAGGATACAACTTGATGAGTTGTATCAAAGAGATCCCCACTCTAAAAGGTGATAACTATATTGAGTGGAAGAAAAGATAGACTGGCTTTTATCCTCGGCCGAGGTGGATCAAGTTGTCACCACACAGTGTCCCAAAAGAACTGTGGCACCGGTGAGGAAGACAGATGAGACAAATGTCGCATGGCGTAATGAGCAGAGCGGGATTTTGCTCCGTAAAGATGTCCTATAACCTTGAGCATAGGAAATGGGTCACCGCCAACAAGAAGTGTTTGACAAAGATAAAGAACACGATTGAGCACACTCATGTGGGCTCAATTCCGCATCGTGACACGGTCATCAGAGTACCTAGAAAGAATAAAGAGTCAGTTCAACGGCTCTTCAAAGACATGCAACCCAACTGATTAAGCCCATGGTTACGAAAGAAATACTGGTGGGCGGCAGTGGCATTAGAGAGCACATACCGAGAATGAGCAATCGGCATCTAAGCTCAAACCAATGGATTTGGCACTCAAGGATGAGTTTCTTATTCATTTGATTTTTTGCTTCTTTGCCCAACGAATTTGACACCTTTGTTGTTAATTACAACACTCTGACTGAAAAATGGGATTTAGAAAAGCTCATAGCCATGTGTGTGCGGGAGGAGGAAAGAAATAAAAGTTTCACAAGGTGGTTACATCAACTACCTAAAAGATAAGAAAAGAACTATAACAACAGTTCTTCCTCCAAGTCATCCGGAAAGGGGTCCCATGCAACAGCCTCAGAACAACCAATTCCCTGGCTAAAGATCAATGTCTCCATCAGTAAGAAGACAGACATTATAAGAAGAATTGTCCTGATTTCCTAAAGATGATAATGAAAAATAAAGGTGAGAACATCATTACATTTGTAAATGAATCCTTGTATATAAAGTTTTCAAAATCTACTTAGTGGATTGATTCAGGTGCAACTATTCATGTTGCTAATTCATTGCTGTGGATTCCGTTCGATGAGAACTTTGCAAAAGAAGCGAAAGTTTCATTAAAGTCGCAAATGGAGTACAAGCGAGATGTTGAGGTCGTTGGAGATCTTCTTCTAGAGCTTCCAGATGGCTTCATACTTTTTCTTAGAGATGTTCTTTATGTACCTTCTTTGCAAAGAAACCTGATTAGTGTATCAAAGTTGGACCATGATGGTTATGATTGCCATTTTGGAAATGGCAAATGTCAGATATTGTTTAATAATAAATGTGTTGGTCTTGCCTTCCAACAAGACGAGCTTTATTTGTTATCACTTCGTGAAAATGTGAATTCCGTATGTGATGTGAATGAAAATGTATCCTCATCGAACAATGAAAACAGAAAACGAAAGAGAGCTCACGATGAGTTGTCGAAATTATGGCACTGTCGTTTAGGCCATATTTCGAGGGGGAGAATAGAAAGACTAGTTAAGAATAATATTCTTCCTCTATTAGAGCTCTCAGATTTAGAACAATGTAGAGATTGCATAAAAGGAAAGTATGTAAAGAAAATTAAGAAAGATGCCAAACGCAGCGCGAGAAATTCTATAGATTATTCACACAGGACATATGTGGTCCTTTTCTTGTGAAAAGTGTGGATGGTTATGATTCATTCATAACATTCTGGGACGATTACTCTCGGTTTGGCTACATTTATCCAATTAAAGAAAGAACAGAAGCGTTGGATAAATTTAAAATATTTAAAGCAGAAGTTGAAAATCAGCATGATTTAAAGATTAAGATAGTCAGTCGACCGTGGGGGGAGAAGTACTACGGTCGGCATACCCCATATGGACAAGTTCCTAGACCTTTTGCAAGGGTTCTTACAGGGAGAATGGTATAGTCGCCATGATTCAACACCGGCGAACCTCGGCTGAATGGAGTAGGCGAAAGGCGTAGTGCCGTACCTTGATGGATATGGTGCATGGTAGTATGATAAGTTACTCCACTTTACCCATGAGTTCAGGATGGGCGTTAAAACCGCCATTCATATTCTCAATAGAGTACCAAGTAAGTCGGGTGCCCAAAACACCGTATGAGTTGTGGACGGGAAGAGTACCCTCACTTAACCATTTGCGTGTGTGGGGGAGCCTATGAGGCTAAAGTTTTTAACCCAAATATTGAGAAGCTAGATCCCAAAAGCGGTGAGTTGCCATTTTATTGGCTACCCAGAGAAAAGTCAAAAGGTTTTCGTTTCTCTTGTCCTAACAGACATACAAGATTTGTGGAAGCGAGACACACTTGTCTTCCTAGAGGATGAAATGATTAGGGGAGCATGGTAGCTCGAGAAATTGACCTTGAAGAGAAGCGGGTGTATGCACCCTCTCCAATAATTCATGAGCCATTTTTCTCACTACTCTGCTTTGTTTGCACCGATAGTACAAGACAACGTGGTGCGGCACTGTTGTTATCCCTTTGTGGCAACAATGAATGATGATGAGGAACACATGCCTCGGGATCCTATAGAACCTATTGCCACACATGAGGGGGAGCAACAACACCTCAAACAGAAAATGTGCCAAATGAGGAGGCCCTAGAAGGTCTCAAAGAGTTAGAAAATCAGCTATTCCTGGCTGATTATGAAGTGTACAACATCAAGAATTTCAAATGGAGGATGATCCACCTCATTTGAAGAAGCCATGAAAAGTGATCATTCATCAAAGTGGCTTGAGGCCATGGAAGATGAGATGAGATCAATGAATGCAAATAAAGTTTGGGATTTAGAGATAATTCCTAAAGGAGCCAAAACAGTAGGCTGTAAATGGGTCTACAAAACAAAACTTGACTCTCAAGGGAATATAGAAAGATATAAAGCCCGACTTGTGGCAAAAAGGCTTTACACAAAGAGAAGGATTGATTACAATGAGACTTTTCTCCGGTCTCGTGTAAGGATTCCTTCAGAATCATAATGGCATTAGTGGCACATTACGATTTAGAATTACATCAGATGGATGTAAAGACGGCATTTCTCAACGGAGACTTAGAAGAAAATGTTTACATGGCACAACCGAAAGGTTTTATCATGGAAGGAAAAGAACGTTTAGGATGCCGCCTAAAGAAATCCATTTATGGATTAAAACAAGCTTCAAGGCGATTGGTACTTGAAGTTTGATCGGAACAATAAAATTTTTTGGGTTTAAAGATAATGTTGAGGACAATTGTGTCTCACATAAAGTTTAAGAATGGGAAGTTTATCTTCCTTGTCACGTATGTGGATGATATCTTACTTGCTAGTAGTGATGTCGGTCTACTCTGGAAACAAAGTTTTGTCCTCAAAATTTGATATGAAAGATCTTGGTGAAGCTTAGTTCGTTCTAGGGATCGAGATTCACCGAGATAGAAATAAAGGGTATTAGAACTGTCACAAAAGGCATACATAGAAAAAGTCTTAAAGAAATTCGGTATGCACAAATGTAGTCCCTCACACGCTCCTATAGTCAAGGGCTGACAGATATGGGGATTTTCAATGCCCGAGGAACCAATATGAGATCGATCAAATGAAAGTGGTTCCATATGCTTCAAATTGTCGGAAGCTTGCAATATGCTCAAATATGTATGTGTCCCGACTTGGCATTTGTTACTGGGTTACTTAAGGCGATTCGAGCAATCACAGAATAGAACACTTTGGAAATTGGTAAAGAAAGTCTTGCGTTATTTGCAAGAAGCGAAAGGCCTCATGATGGCGTATAGAAGATCGATTCACTCCATATAGTGGGATATTCGATTACGATTATCGCGGGAGATAATAGAAAATCCACGTGCGGATATGTGTTCACTCTCGCGGGGGAGCTATTTCATGGAAAAGCTCAAAAGCAAACCGTCACTACATCGTCCACAATGTATGCCGAGTTTGTAGCGTGTTATGAGGCAACGGGGGCGGTGAATCGGCTAAAAAGTTCATACCCGGTTTAAAAGGTGGTTGGCGACATCAATAGACCATTTGAAGTTATCTTTGCGATAATAATCCAAAGATGCAGTATCTTGCACAACAATAGGTCAAGTGGTGCTTTGCCAAACACATTGACATAAAGTATTATGTTGTGAAGGATAAAGTCCGGGATCAAATGACAAGTCTTGAGCATATAAATACCGAAAAAGATGCTCATGGATCCGCTTACAAAAGGCTTACCACCCAGCGTGTTCGAGAGAACATGTAGCGGCATGGGTTTAAGGAAAGCCTATGATTCCTGGACTATAAAGGGCCTAAAAGTTAAAGCAACTATTTCAGATCGAGGCGTGCATTGTAGGCTATTAAATCTATCGGCGATTGACCGTGTACGATGAGACATGCTCTATGCATCATCTGTGAAGAAATGAGTAAGGATAAAAGGATAAAAGTAGGCATTTTAAAGATAAAAGTAATAGTGAGATCAAGGGGAGAATGTTAGATTGATCTCCTAACCAATAAGCTTCCAACCTATTGGGCCTTGGTCACGCATACGATCGGGGCGCCCAACCCTATGGTTGGTGGGCCCCGTCGCCTTGCACTATATAAAGAGGTGGGGGCCGACGGCTCAAAAGTCACGAGGTTCGCCAAGTGAGCCGCAAACCCACCGACAAACCCTAGACCGATCTAAGAGGCGCTTGACCCGTGACAGGAAGCTCCACCGACCTTCAACGTAAATCATTTGCCCACGCACGTCCGTCACACCACTTGCATTGGCGTCCGTGCAACCTCTACTCCGGCCGTCATTTGCCCGGTGTCTTTGCCTCCATCAACGAACCAGGCGATGGCCAGCTCAACCGTGACTTCCTCCAAAGGCTCGGGTTCAACACCAAAGACACTCTACCCTATCTCCTCTCGGTGTAGTGTTCTAGGTCTATATGTGCATGTGCTTTAAGGATCCAAGTGTTCATCCGCCTAGATCTACCCTAGTCGATCTACGAGAATGTTAACGATACCCATTAGATCGAGAGACCATGAGTGGTCGCGATACATCAATTTTGTCTCAACAAGACAAGCAGCGTACCGCGCGTTCTTGGACAAAGAACTGGTGCACAACATCACGACGGGCCTGTGAATTCGTGCCGTGAACATTCAAATAAAAAGACTCGACCTAACATGGGTAACAGGTTGGAGCGACTCGAGATAGACGGCTTAAGCTGGCGCGAACGGTCCGAGAGACCCGCCTTCTCTACAGGAAAAAGCACTTGCATTGCCTCCGCGTTGAAGGCGAAAGGGCGGCTTGAAGGCTATGCGGAACTCTTGAAGGATGCTTCATCGGGAAGTTCTGTCTCGACCTCCACACCAAGGCGCTTATTCATGACTTTCCTCGCTTGTGCCTCCGGCCGTGTCTTTGCTCAGATTTGCTCTTGGCATAAGCGTGCACTCCTCTTCGAGGACCAGCTCGTCATCCTCCAAGATGCCGTGCCTTCTCGGCCCTAGTCATCCTCGGCCTTGGTGTCGACGGTAGCACCCGTGCGGAAGAAAGCGACTGAAAGTGGAGATGAACTCCTCGACCAAAGATCGTCGCTCGCTACTTGCGGCACCGCCTCATGCATCCGTCGCGACGTCGTCGATGACCAGCGGAGAAAGAGTCTATGAACATCTCCGACCCATTAAAACGAGAGAGACACAGGCGGCTGGATTAGAGGGCGGACTGCGTGGTTGTGAGTACCCGATTGTAGGCTGGGCGATCCACGAAGAAAATGGGCGAGATCCACCATCTTCGAGTCGAGACAAACAAATGTCCACAGCCTCCCCAACATCCTGCATAACCCTTCACGATACCTCCTCATAAATGCGACCCAAAGAGGCGGTCGGGCCCATCGGCCAGCCCATGAGGAATGCGGGCGAGCCCGGCTTTGTAAGCAACTCAAACTCCTCCTCTAGGGCAGCGCCCACAGCGCCCGATGACGACAGGTGAGGCTGCGAGGCACCGCCACGGGCAAAGGTCGATGGAGTGGGCACACTACTGCAGAGGCGACACCTTTCATGGCGTGCAGTGCACGCCTCCTCGAGCATCGGGTCTAACGCCATCGGTTTGACAGAGAGAGGTCGGCGCGATGGCGTGTGGTGAAAGTCAAACCGTTGAGCCGGGGCATCGTCGACACACGTCACCTACACCGCGTGTGGCGTGGCGACGCCTCTGTGACGGGGCATGGCGCCACGCGGCTCCGGAAAGGGGCTCGTCCACATCACCGGCGACAATGGCCCCCTCAATTCCCACGCCAAAAAGCCGGGCCAAAGCCACGGCCCGGTAGAAAGGTCGTTGTTGCCGCGAAACCACGTCGTCCTCGGTAGCGACCTGCCTTACGCCGCCGCCGCCAAAGCCGGGTGATAGCCATTGTAATTACTATCCCCACTATCACTTTCCTCGCCGCCGAAGTCCATGCCATCTTCCGACGACGGCGGTGGTGTATGCCAGTCTTGGTACTCAATCAGCCGGAGACGAATGAGGTACAGGAGTGCGAGCACTTCATCATGGATGATTTCATGCGAGCGCAGGAAGAAGCGGTGGCTTGCCGTCATGCTCCTCCTCCGGCTCGAGCACGCCCATAATCTTCTCATCGGGGGCCGAGATCGGGGTGCGCGCGCGCACCATGCAGCAGCGAAGAGCTCGTGTTCATCGTCGTGGTTCGCAGCGGCTTACGGATTGGCGATGTCGACATTGATGCAAGAGGAGTTGAGGATGACCTATCTCACGGTCTCCTTGGAATGAGCATGCGACGGGATGCCTTTGAGGCCAACGAGCACCACGAATCGGAACGCTCCCGCCGAGCCCATAATCGATCGACTCCACCTCCACCAGCGAAGGGCGAAGGAGCACCCTCCAACGGCGGGGAATGAAGGACCATCTCTCTAGGTCTCGCGACGGCTCGAAGCAAGCGATGAAGTAATGCGGCCTCGTCTGGCGCCGCGATGACCGGTCATCCATCACGCCGTAACGCTCAACGAGATGAGCGAGAACCATGGCGGAGTGACCGCTGAGTGCGGTGCCGACCACAAGTGCCAGCCGAGCTAGGGACAACGTATCCTCCGCCGCTTGGATGGCCGGGAGTCGAGGGGCGACAACAAGCTCGGCGAAGGCCTCCTTGACCGTGACCTCGGCGAAGCGGCGGTGACTGGCCTCACCGCACCGGAGCACCACCTGCAGCAGTGTCGTGGATGCCGATATTGTCCACGACTGGAGCCCCCTAGTCCTGCGCACCCCGAGCTCCGCCCACCGCTCAATGACCTCCGGCTCCGCCATCCGGGGTTCAGTGTGGAGGGCGGCACACAGAGAAACCGAAGCTCCTCTCGATGGATGCCGAAATCGCCAAAGTCTGTATCGTTGGCGGCGCCGTCCGAGCACCCACGCAGTACCGAGCGTGCGTGGCGGAGAGCGTCGCGCTTGCCATCCCGGCGACCGGTGGGGGAGGCGAGGCGATCCTTGCTTGGTGCCCGACATCCCTACGGTTGTAGCGCTTCGTCGGAAAAGTGCAATCGGCATGCGTGATCACCAACAAAGCGGTTGAAGCACTTCCGATGAGGTTCGATGGGGCCGCCGATGTGGTGACGGGCGCGACGCCAACGCCTCTGCTTTGAACTGCGGAAGCCCTCGGCGTCCGTGCGCGGCATTTATATACGCGGAGGGTGCATGGCGATGGACGCGAGCCGAGAAGGCTGAGGTGCTGCATGAGACCTGCATCCCTCGCGCGCCGGCCATGAAGCCCCCATGACACGGTAGGCGGCAGCGGTGCCGATCTTGCGGCCGAGGCCGATGCACCGCCTTGCCACGACTGACGAAGGAAGGCGCGTCCGGAGTCATCGAGAGGCCTCCGAGTCGGTGAAGTGGATCCTCCTCTCCCGAACCGCCCGGAGATGCCATGAATGGCTGCACGAGGTCGAGAGCTTCGCGCGAAGGACAAACTTGGCGTCTTGCAATTCGCGCGGCGGCGGCAGCTCGAGGAACACAGATCTACCATTGCTCCGGCTGCCTCTGTTATTGAATCTCGTGCACGCTCGCATTAGCATTCTTGTAATTTAGGCAATGCATGTTTCCAATTATGTAATAGCTAGCTGCATGATAAAAAGCGGTGTAGCACCGGCGAACCGTGCTACGTTCATGGTGCGGTGACCGAGTCTTCCGCCACGCCGTGTGACAAACGACCCAGCGCTTCGGCGGGCATGGCGCAGCGTCTTGTGGCGTGGCGAGGATATTGGATCTAGAGATCATGTAAACACCGTATGAATAAAGAGATGAGAACAACCCGAAAAGGGCCGCATAGCGTTCGGTAGCGGCGAAAAAACTCTCTCATGTGTGTCTTTGTGTCGTGAGCGGCGTCGTGTGAGGTGAGTGATCGCGGCCAATGCCGATCGCCGTCGGGCATCCCACCGGAGCCGGCGCCAACAAGTGGTATCGGAGCCGCGGTGTATGTTCTCACGGTGGTTCCATAAGCCCGCCGCGTGAACCACCTCGGAAGAAGTTCGTTGTCCCGAGAAGGTCGCGCCGCCATCCGGAGATGGGGCGGCGTGACCTTGTCGGGATCGTATATCGGGGCATGGAGTCCGGAGGGCTCCTTGATGTAACCTATGCTCACGCAGCGCTCGAATTACGCTGAGTGGGCAACGCTCATGCGGTGCAATTTCGAGATCCTAGAGGTGTGGGAGGCGATTGAACTGGTGGCGAGGATCAGCGAACGCAGCGGACGGCGCGAGCCATGGGCGGCCTTCTGCGTTCGGTTCCCCAAGAAGATGTGGCGAATCTTTGGGGCCAAGAAGAGCATCAAGGAGGCATGGCGGCGGTGAAGGACATGCGGCGTTGGAGCCGGCGGCGTGAAAGAGGCCAATGCCCGGCGTCTGCTGCGGGAGTTCGAGAACATCGCCTTCAAGGATGGCGAGATGGTGGAGCAGCGTTTGCCTGCGCATCGGCCTCTAGCGGCGAATCTGCGCGTACATCTGGTGAGAACATTATTAATGCTCGTGTTGTGAAGAAGATGTTGCGGGTACTTCCTAAAAGCTATGCGCAGATCGCGATCTCCATCGAGACGCTGCTTGATCTCAAAACCCTGACCATTGAGGAGTTGGTTGGGCGTCTCAAGATGGCGAGGATCGCCTCGGGATCGAGGTGGTCAGCGACAAGACGGAAAACTCCTCTTGACGGAGGAGGACTGGGTGGCGAGGAACCGCCATCGGCCATTACCCGAGTCCTCTTAAGTCCGAGTGGAGGTGAGAAGAAGGTTGGGAAGTCGAAGAATGGGGCGGTGGTGTTCGAGGCGAACACGGTGATCGTGATGAGAAGAAAGAGCCGATTGTCAAAGCTGACATCGATGGGCACTCCGAGGAGGAAAGGGCGTCACGAGGCTGTGGCATCTATGGCCATTAGGCGGAGGACTGCAAGAGGCCCAGAAGGGCGCGCAAGAAGAGGCTCATCACGCATGCAGCGGACACCGATCACCCGTCGATCCTCATCAGCCCACGGTGCCGCGCCGTGCGTGTACATCCGTCTTGATGACGAAACAGCCCGGGGGTGTGTGTGACCGCGCCAGGTCGTGCATCTCCATGAGAAGAAGGTCCACCCGGCGAGTGATGAAGCCGGAGACGTCTGGGTCCTTGACACGAGGGCGGCAATCATATGATGGGGCACCGCGAGGCACTTTTCGCGTCGGCTGGACACGCGTCATGTCGTGGTACGAGTGCGGTTCGGTGATGGATCGCTCGTCGAAATCGAAGGCATTAGCTCGGTGGTGCTTCAATCCAAGGCCAAGGGGCACAAGGTACTCACGAAGTCTACTTCATTCCTAAACTTAAAAGTAATATTGTAAGCTTGGGTCAATTAGAAGAGGGAGGCGCAAAATTGTGATAGAAAAAGGCTTTTGCAATGTGTTTGATGTCGAGCACTCTCTGCTGGCTCGAGCACCGCGTGTGAAGAATTGCACATGTCTGTTGACAACACAAATTGCAGCTCTGTTTCTCGGCACAGCCAAGACAAGTGACGAGGCATGGGTGTGCACACGGCCGGTATGGTCATCTCAATTTTCGTGCACTCCGTGATCTTGGCGGGGAAGGAACGGTGGAGGGCATGCCGATGATTGAGCGAGGTTGAGGAGTTTTGTGATATAGGCGTGCATTAGGAAAACAACATCGGCAACCCTTTCTGCTTTGTGGCAAATCATCGTGATGAAAAGCCCTGGATTTGTTCCATGCCGATCTGTGTGGCCAAATCAGGCCAAAGACACTAGGAGGTAAAAACTATTTTACGCTCATAGTTGATGATAATACAAGATACATGTGGATTGAGCCGCTAACAACCAAAGATGAAGCATTCAAGTGTTTCAAGCGTGTAATGGCACTAGCGAGAGAAGAAACAAGGTGGGAGGCTCGGGGCTTTTCGCGATGACCATGGTGGTGAATTCAACTCCATCGAGTTTAAAGAGTAATGCGAGCGAACATGGAGTTAAACACTATACCACGACGCCATATACACCACAACAAAATGGCGTTGTGGAGCAGCGTGTCGCCTTGTTGTGGAGATGGCGAGGTGCTGCTGAAAAAGTAAGGGTGTACACGAGAGTTTTGGGAGAGGCAAAGGTGACAACAGCGGTTTACCCTCTTGAACCGTGCTCCAACAAATAGCCTCCGGGGTAAAACACCTTATGAAGCATGGTATAATCGGAAGCCCAAAGTGCATCACTGCGTACCTTTGGTTGCATCGCTTATGTCAGCGAGATAGGTCTGGTGTGTCCAAAGGCATCTGGCAAGTCGGTCCCGATGGTGTTGATGGGATATGAAACAGGGAATGAAGGGCTCTGAGACTTTATGATCCAGATGGCTAAGAAACGCATATATCCGGGATGTGATCTTTGCTGAAAATCGAGCTTGGAAGTGGAATCAAGAAGTTGAGTCAGGTGCTTGGTATTCTGTGTTTGATGTTGAACATTATACTATTGCTTGCGGATAGAATCTGATGGCGGCGGTGCGGGTTCGGACTCACGATCCATGACCGAAAGTTCATGGAATTCAGCTTGTTGAACTTCTCTCACACTGCGTTAGGTCGATTGACAATCGTGCAACATCACCCCAAAGCAACACCTCCAGTAGTCCTCATACACCAGAAGTCGGTATGCTAACACCACCAAGCTGGAGATTCATTGGATTGAAGGGTTCATTGAGGTGCAGAACTTTGCAAAATATCATTGATACCTCTGAAGAAGTCCAGGACTTGAATACATGGGTTGTGTTACTTGGGCTGCAGAAAGAACCTAATGAGTGTTGGGGATGCTCTTCGGAGAAGTGTTGGAGAGATGCAATGGTAACTGAAATGGAATCAATTCACGCTAATAGAACATGGGAGCCGGCTGATTTACCAAAAGGTCATAAGGCCATCGGCCTGAAGTGGGTTTTCAAGGTGAAAAAGGACCCTCGGGGAAAAATAATCAAACATAAGGCCGGACTTGTGGCAAAGGGCTATGCTCGGCGTGAGGGGTGGACTTTGAGGAGGTCTTCGCTCCTGTGGCTGAATTGAGACTGTGAGATTATTGTTGGCTCTAGCAACAAGATGTGGTTGGAGAGTGCATCACATGGATGTCAAATCGGCATTCTTGAATGGAGATTTGGTAGAGGAGGTATATGTCCAACAACCTCCGGCTTTGTTGTTGAAAATGGAAATGGTAAGGTACTCAAACTGAAGAAGGCTCTGTATGGGTTCGTCAAGCACCCGAGCTTGGAATGCAAGACTTGACAAAGAGCTTTTGAAGCTGGGCTTTGTCGAGAACCCACTGGAACATCTTTGTGTACAAAGGCGTCTTTGAAAACAAAGGTTTCCTCCCCGGTGGGTGTCTATGTAGATGATTTGATAATCACGGGGACAAGCCAAGAGAGCATTGATGCATTCAAGAAACAAATGATGAGCAGCTTGATGATGAGTGATCTTGGCCTCTTGTCCTATTACTTGGGGATGGAGGTCAATCGGAGAGAAGGGGTGACTACACTTTGTCGAGTGCATATACTATAAAAATTCTTGAGCAAGCTGGTATGAAAGGATGCAATCCTTGTCATGTTCCTATGGAGAACAAGTTGAAGTGAGCAAGAATGATAAGTCCCCACCGTTGATACAACGAAGTCACAGGAATATAATTGGGAGCATGAGATATTTGGTGAACACTAGACCGAGATATTGCTTATTCAGTTGGTATTGTAAGTAGATACATGGAGGCACCAAAGACAAGTCATCTTTGGGCAGCAGTGAAACAGAGATACTCAGTACCTAGCCTAGGTATGCTTGTAAGGTATGGTCTGCAGATATATGAGATCAAGCACTTGAACCCAAGCTTCGGGATTCAAAGGTGTGATGATCGGCGGTGATATAGATGATAGAAAAATCTTTGGTGGCTCGATATTCTTCTTGGGCATGAATTTGGTCACGTGGGTGTCACGAAAAACAAAGAGTGGTTGCTCTATCGTCATGTGAGGCCGAGTACATTGCAAGTGCAAATGCAACTGTCAGGTATTTGGCTCAAGCGAGTTGTTGGGAGAACTACTTTGGGCATTCAGGCTCAAAAGGTCGATCTCCTTGTTGATAACAAATCTGCCATAGCTTTGAGCAAGAATCCTGTTCATCATGATCGAAGCAAGCACATAGATACTAGGTATCATTTTGTCAGAGAATGTGTTGAGAATGGCAGCATTGACATTGATCATGTGAGCACTCAGAACCAGTTGGCTGATATTCTGACGAAGGCATTAGCAAAGGTCAGATTCATAGAGTTGAGGCAGCAGCTGGGAGTAACTGATGTGCAGCGGGATTAGGGGGTGATTGTTAGCTGAATCCCGTGCACGTTCTGCATTAGCATTCTTGTAATTTAGGCAATGCATGTTTCCAATTATGTAATAGCTAGCTGCATGATAAGAACGGTGTAGCACCGAACCGTGCTACGTTCACGGTCTTGCGGTGACCAGGTCTTCCGCCACGCGACGTGTATGACAAACGACCCAGCGCTTCAGGCGGGCATGGCGCAGCGCGTCGCGCGAGGCGTGGCGGGGATATCGGATCTAGCAATCATGTAAACACCGTATGAATAAAGAGATGAGAACAACCCGAAAAGGGCCGCAAGCGTTCAGCGGCGAAAACTGAAAACTCTCGTGTGTGTGTGTGTGTCGTGGCGGCGTCGTGCGAGGTGAGTGATCGCCGGCCAACGCCAATCGCCGTCGGGCATCCCACTCCGGGAGCCGGGCGCCAACAGCCTCATCCTCTTCGACCTCGTCCGCCCAAGAACGACAAGAGCAAGAGCCGGGCTCCATGGCTGGGGTGGGCGGTGCCACGCAGTCATCAGCGGCGATGTGCTTAGTGGGCGCTGGGCGGAGTAGCCACCGGCGGGCGGAGCGGGGCGAGCAGACTCTCTCGCACTGCACAAGTGTATTCTTTGAAGCAATTGTTCAGCCAATGTCAAATCCATGTAAAAACTGAATCATGAAACTCAAGATGAATGGGCACCAAAATGATCTGCATTATTATTCTCTCTTAGAAGAGCTTCTCGTCATCAGTCTTAGCTCCTATAAAGTTTATCCTCATGAACTAGACTGAAATTATTTCAGAACATCGGCACGACAGAGTGATTTCTCATCAGAGATTATTACAAAAGACTACCTTATGCATCCTGGTTCATCTTCTTGGGTGCAACAGCTTCAATGGCAGTGCCTAGAGGCCATGCTGCCCCAACGTAGAACTCCCCATACTTCACTCTAGACACCAAAGTAATCTCCCTCGTTGGAGCCAAACCTGTGTAAACCACATTTAATTAATTGGTTTGTTCCAAATACCTGAGTGTCAATTGTTGAGCGAATATCGACCATCCGACATGGAGATTTTCCTGATATCTAAACATGCATTTTATCTGCACTTACCAAAGCCATCTACAAGCAATGTGTACTGGTAGATGAGATCCATGCATATGTATGGCACATCATAGAGATCAGGGTACCCTGCTTTGGCTTCATCGGCGCTCAGCAAACAAACTTTCTCTGCAGCAGCTTTGAATGCCGATGGGGTGGACTTCACGCTGGGTGCCTCACTGTCAATGAAGCCAACCTGCAAAGTGAGTCATGTGAATCATTGGTTGATGCTCAAACTCCATTTTCAACATCTCTGGTAGTTGTGAAGGTTTATATATACATGATCAGGAGTTGCTAACTTATATTATATATACCTGTGAAGCCTTGTCAAAGAAGAAAGATGCAACGTAGAGATCGTCCTGGCCAGCTCCACCGCCTCCGTTCCAGACGCCGTTAAAGGTGCAGTTCTTTGCTTTACATGGTGCACTCAGGTTTAGTGCCTTTACTATGTCTTCTCTGCACTTATCATACACTGCGCCTTCAGGTGACGCCGTTGCGTCATAGTCCTTCCCATTGTAGCTGTATGTACCTTAATGAATGATATGATAGCAAAGTCTGCTAGTTACTGGAAAAACGATGAATTGATAAACAAGAAGGAGGCTGATTATGCATGTATGCCAGCATACCACTGAACCCACGCAATACGCATTGGCTAAATGGCCCATTCTTTGCCTTCAGGATCTCTACTCGAACAGCAGACATGCCGTAGTACAAGTAACTGCAGAGGTAAACAAGGAAGATTACTTGCATTGGTCACAAACCAGAGCATACATGATTAGTTCATGATTTGATACAGAAAACCTTCATCATGGTTTAATAATTATTTTACTGAATCGTCATGGTTTGACGATTATTACTGTAATGTAAAAAACTGCAAACACTAAACGATGTAGTAAGCGCCATCATATACTCTTTCCAACAAAATGTAAAAGTTATTGAAAGCTAGGCTAGGTAAGTTAAAGTTTGAACATAATGTTTGCTAAACCTGTGAACATAGAGGTTATAATCTTTTCCCTTGAGGTACTCCTTTGTAATATATGGATCCTTCCCATCAGGCACAGCTGGAGCATTTGCAGCAGCACTCGTGGAAATGGCATATGCCATTTGCACTGATCCACCTCCCAAATCGATCACACCAACCGTCTTCGAGTAGTCCCCTCCCAATTTACCTAGCAGATAATTCAGAGCAACCTACAACACATACATGTGCCACATGCATCATACTTTACAAGCTGAGTACACGAGATATATTACACATTTTTTCCTGACAAAAAAAAAACAAGGAAATTAGTAGATAACACAGAAGTTAGGAATAATGTACATACCCATAGGTAAGATCCTTCTTGAGTTCCCTCGAGAACAGTGATCCATTTGGGATTGTACTGGAATTTGCTCTTGGTGTGGACAAGATCTCGGACCTGCATTTAGAAAAAAATTAAGAAAAAAGAAAACTTTGTATATATCTAGAATACACACAAGGCATAATTTGGTTAGTAAGATGGTAAGCTACCGCTTCAAGAATCTCCTCTGCCTTCTCGTCTCCAATTAGTCTTAGACCAGCTGTTGCCTGCAATTTTTTATGGAAACACTTCAGTTCGAGACCGAACAGGACTTTCAATAGAGTGACAGGTCTATTGAAACATGGACAGCTACAAATGTATATGGAGGAGGTCCTGAGATTTTCTTTTCACTAGATGATGAACTTAGATGAAGAAAACAATTTATTACCCCAAGTTTGAGTGGAGTATTTTCTGAAGCCTGGGAGGGACAATCTCCTTAGCCTGCTCAAGAAGGGGAGTATAGAATTTGCAGCCTCTTGAGGTTTCCCCGCAAAAATGAGCTCAGCCCGGGCTTTATCTGCATCATCAACAAGTCACAAACATGGACACGTAGTAATTCATCAATAATCCACTCAGTAACTTTGCTTTGCATATAAAGAGGGCAAATGAAAGAAATGTTGTTTCAAATTTATTTTCCGTCTTTCTTATTCTTATCTGTTATTGCTAAAGTGTACACCAGCATCCAAATTTGAGGACCATGTGAGGACCCCAACAGGCCACATGCTGTGTGAGCCCCTTGTATATCGGCGTTCAGCATAATAAGGATAAGGTCCACCACCAACCGGTTACAAGCTTTTACTGGGGTGTTGGCACGTTTTCGGGATGCGGCCACATACGGTCATCATGCAGTGTTCGTGTTCTTCCGTTGCATTATTGTCACTTGTTTTTTTAAAGTCAAATATTGTTCACTCTTGTTGAGTCTATATTTCCTTTCTGAAGCTGAAGTGAAGTGGTAACTACAACTGAGCACCTACATACCTTGGAGAAGAACTCGATGTCGCCGCCGACGGGGACGAGGTCGAGCTCCTTGTCGAACTTGAAGACGTGAACACGGCTGCCCGTGCTCCCAGCGTCGAAGATGACGGCGTACCTCCCCGCTGGTTGTCCCCTCGAGACCGCCTCCTCCACCGCCGGCGACTGCTCGGCGGCGGCGACGCTGCCCTTTCGCCCAAGAACGACGCTGCTGCTTCCAGAGGCAGCGGAGACGACGAGGTGGAAGACGAGAAGAAAGGCAGCAACGCTGCCGGCGAGGCGAACCATTGCCACTGCCACTGCAATGGCCAGTGGATGGAGCAACAGAAGGGAGGAGCCGTCGGCCACTCACTTGTCACTTCACTCGTGTCTGGATTATGAGCTGCAGCGTACGTTTCATGGCTTTATTCTTGATGGGGAGGAGCTTTGCAGGCTAGTACCTCATACATTTTCTTTTTCCTCAGAGCAAACTTTTTCTCAAGAGGTGGCGTAGTACTACCTACTGTGACACAAATTTCACAAGGGATGGGGTGCTAATCGAATAACTAGTGCTGCCAGTGCCCAGTGGAGACTTGGAGAGCTGTCGGTTGTTTCTGTCGTTTGTCCAATTCGAGCACGTGCACACACATATATATTCTTTATTCGAACAATACGTGCACATATATAAACCACAAGTTTTGTCTGGGGAGGTTCGCAATATATATATAGTTTCAAAGAGAGGTTCGCATTATATAAGTTTCACTCACATATATAAACTCGTGCTGGTTTAAGTCGTGTTGGCACGATTCCACTTTATCAGTGAAGCTATTCTTCTTCTTTTTCTTTTTTTGCTTCAGCTCAGCTCTACAGTTAGAGTTGTTTTGATAAATTGTTGACAAAACAGCTCAATATATGGAACTCATTAAAATATGCTCACACAGAATCCCACACTGGATCCACCAGAGCAAGGTGGAGCGGGGTAAATCTACCATTTTTAGCTCCCACCTTATACCAATCCTTTGTGAGAGCAAATTTTAAAAGGCTCCTTAAGTGGAACTGTTTTGTTTTACCCTATTTGACACAAACTAGCTCCAAACAGCTCTATGAGCTAATGGTGGAGCTATGTCAAACGGGACCTCATTGCAGTAACTCTCGTTTTGGTGGACACTTAACACACAATCCAACTTCTGATCACAAAGACATGAACCTTATAATCTCAACACTGCATCTTTTATAGTTACCAACAGTGCGGCTGCTCGATTAACCGCGATACAAAGGCTAATCCAAGAACACAAGTAAGAATAAGAAAGAAGTCATGATTTTTCATTTCTTCAAGGCAACATATCAGGTGCAAATCAAGCAACTTGTGAAAACTTAGAAACTACCGATTAGGGACACAGGATGTCAATCCAATGGATGGGGTGAGAGGCGGCACGATTTTGCGCTTAAGCTCCCCACCCGCCAGCTTTTTTTTTCAAAAAAAATCCCCCGCCCCTTCCTGTGCAAATTCATCGTCAGAGGCCTGCGCCGCACCCAGGTGATTCGCATCTCGTCGCCCCAGCCCTACGCCGCCAGAGACCAGCGCCGCCCCCAGATCCGTGAGTTAAAAGGCTGTGTTTAGTTTGCGAAATTTGGAAATTTGGCTATTGTAGTACTTTCGTTTTTATTTGGCAATTAGTGTTTAATCATAGACTAATTAGGCTCAAAACGTTTGTCTCATGATTTCTAACCAAACTATGCAATTAATTTTTTTTGTCTATATTTAATGTCTCATGTACGTATCGCAAGATTTGATATGATGGCTACTGTACAACTTTTTGGGAAACTTTTTTTGGAACTTAAACACAGATTAGGGCCTTGTTTAGATTGCAAGTTTTTTCACTCTCTCTCCATCACATCAAATCTTTGGACACATGCATGGAGTATTAAATGTAGATAAAAAAATAACTAATTACACAGTTTGATTGTAAATTACGAGACGAATATTTTGAGCCTAGTTAGACCATGATTGGACAATAATTATCAAATACAAATGAAATGCTACAGTGCAAAATATTGATTTCTAGCTCTCGTTTAGTTGGGCAGAGTTGGTGGCGGCAGATTCACTGTAGCTACAGTGACGTTTTGTTTTTATTTGGTAATAATTGTCCAAATGTTGACTAATTAGGCTCAAAACGTTCGTCCCGCAAAGTACAACCAAACTGTGCAATTAGTTTTTGATTTCGTCAACATTTAATACTCCATACATATACCACAAGTTTAATGTGACGGGGAATCTTCTTTTTACATAGTGTCAGATTCTAGAATCTTGAGCAACTAAACACCCCCCTAACCTCAATATAACGAGGCCTAGTCCGCGCGTGTTCCAGGCTGACAGAGATGACAGAGACGACTGACAGGCTGATAGCTACGCCCCCAGGTCCGATAGTTAAAATAGTCCGCGCGTGTTCCAGGCTGACAGAGATGACAGAGACGACTGACAGGCTGATAGCTACTCCTACAGTCTACAGGGATCCGGCCGGCATCCAGGACAAAGTGCTGCCTGCCTGCCTGCCAAAAGGCCTGGCCGTCGTCAGTGCAGGATCAAGCTCACAGTATATAAAAGAATGGCCCAGTGCGTGTTTAGTTCATGAAATTTGGAAATTTAGCTACTATGATACTTTCGTTTTTATTTGGCAATTAATATTCAATTATGGACTAATTAGGCTCAAAATGTTCGTCTCACGATTTCCAACTAAATTGTGCAATTAATTTTTTTTCCGTCTACATTTAATGCTCCATATATATATCGTAAGATTCGATGTGATGACTACTGTAGCACTTTTTGAAAACTTTTTGGAAACTAAAACGCAGCCCCAATTGCCCACGCACTGCGTGGAACACGCGCGGACTATTTTAACTCGCCGTCGCCGGTAGCAGGTCTCTGGCGGCGTATTTTAACTCCCGGACCTCGGGGCGGCGCAGGTCTCTGGCGGCGTAGGGCTGGGGCGACCAGATGTGAATCACCTGGGTGCGGCGCAGGCCTCCGACGGTGAATTTGCACAGGAGGGGGCAGGGGATTTTTTTTTTGAAAAAAAAAGCCGGCAAGCGGGGAGCTTAAGCACAAAATCGTGTCGCCTCTCACCCCATTTATTGGATTGACCATTCTGTGTCCCTAATCAGTAGTTTCTAAGTTTTCACAAGTTGCTTGGTTTACACCTGATATGTTGCATTTCTTCAATGGGTCATGATTGATGCCCATAAGGATGGTCGTCATAGATAAATAAAAGGTATGGACAAGAGAGTTAATGTATTTGAGAACATATCAAACAATTGGCCTTTGGGATTTCACTGAAATGATGAAGCCAACAAATAAACTCCATGACACAAGATACCAGAAAGGCATGTTACCATATATGTAGCCACCATCTCCCATTTCCATGAATTGCTCTTATATCTTTATGAAATCATGTCTGGCTTGAAAATCAATTTTAGTAAAAGCAAGGTGGTTGTGATTAATGATTATAACAACTGGGATCATCAATATGTTAATCTAGTTAACTGTCAAGTTGGCATCTTCTTTTTGAAATATCTTGAAGTTCCTATGAGCCCAAGTAGACTACACATCATTGACTGGCTCCCACTTAAAGAGAAAACTGCAAAAAAAAAAAAGGCTAGAGCAAAGGCGGCCACGGACAGACATAGGTAGCCAAGTAGGGTTGGTGCCTGGTGGTGAAGGGCCGATCGAGCGTGGGCGGCAGCGTATGCCATAGTGAAGAAGCCAAGCTCGAGGAAGAAACGACTCCTGGTTTCTTTAGTAGTTAGATAGCAAGCCCAAGCGCGTGTTTAGTTGGGTGAATTTGGGAATTTGGGCTACTGTAGCACTTGCGTTTTTATTTGGCAATTAGTGTTCAATCATGGACTAATTAGGTTCAAAACGTTCGTCTCGTAATTTCCAATCAAACTGTGCAATTAGTTTTTTTTCATCTACATCTAATGCTCCATGCACGTATCGCAAGATTCAATGTGATGGATACTGTAGCACTTTTTGGGAATTTGGGGTCGGAACTAAACACGCGCCAAATTGTTTCTCAAGGGAGAAACAATTTTCTCTTATTTTTCTTTTTCTTCGTTAAATCACTAATCACATTAAACTTTTTGCTGACATGAGAACCTGTTAAGGGCTGTTTGGATCCAAGGGCTAATTACTAGCTAGCTAAAAATTAGCTCTAGTCCATCCAAATAGGAGGACCAATGGATGAACTAATATTTCAGAGTCTTTAACTAGTTATTAGCTAGTCAACTATAGATCATTTTGGCTAATTTTAGTCCAACTAGTAGCTCACCATGTGGATCAAACATGCTCTGAATGCTATGGAAACTAATCATAGTTTCAATTTAGGACTAGCCTAATGAATGTTTAGCCTAAAAATAATTGCGGCCTCGCCTCCGACCACCTCAACGCGCGCGTAGATACTCTGGATATTCATTTCACGTGACAGTCTCAAGTCTCAACGCGGCGCCGCTCGTGGCGTTTGGCAGATAGCTCGAGGCACCTGCCCTAGTCGCCACGGGGCTCATATGACTGGACGCCAGGACAGGACAGGCCGGTGGGACGAACACGTATTTTGGTCGGGGCAGCCACGCCCACGCGGTCTTGAGTTGCGAGTCCACGCACCCCGTCTCATCGCGAAAGGCCGTTAGACTGAGACCTCCACTCCGCAGCAGCTCGGCTCCAGTGTCCAGGCCAGCAGCATAAATTTCTCCCCCTTCTCGTTCGGTTGTGCACAGCACACTGCTTGTGGCTCTTTTTTTAACTTTTGGCTGTGTTTAGTTCGTGAAATTTAGAAATTTGGTTACCGTAGTATTTTTGTTTTTATTTGGTAATTAGTGTTCAATCATGGACTAATTAGGCTCAAAACGTTCGTCTTGTGATTTCCAACCAAACTGTACGTTTTTTTTTTGTCTATATTTAATGCTCCATGCACGTATTGTAAGATTCGATATAATGACTATTGTAGCACTTTTGGCGATTTTTTGAACTAAACACATCCTTACACGGACACGGAGAAAGAGACAGTGAGAGAGCTATGGAGGGCGCGGCGCAAACCTTGCTAAGCAACGCCGGGCGCCTGCTGAGCAAGGAGTACCAGCAGCTCCGTGGCGTCGCCGGCCAAGTTCTTGAGCTGCGGGACGAACTGGAGGCCATCAACGCCCTCCTCATCATGCAGTCCGAGGCAGAGGATGGGGCCGTGGACCGCTTCCTCCAGGTGTGCATGAGGCAGCTGCGCGAGGTTGCGTACAACGCGGAGGACTGCATCGACCTCTACACACTCCGCGTCGAGTCCCGGCGGCCCAACGACGGCGTGCGCGCCTGTCTGGGACGCCTGCTCGGGACGCTCCTGTCTCGCCGCCGCCTCGCCGGCCAGATCGGCGCCCTCCGTGCCCGCGCCGTAGCCATCAGCGAGCGCCAGGCGCGGTTCGGCGTCAACCGAGACGCTCTGCGCCGCTGCTCCCCTCCTTTGCTGCCTGCTGCCCCCATGCCAGTGTCAGTGTCCGCTCCAGCTGACGACGCCGCCGACCGCCGCCACCGCCGCCTGGTCAGCATCGCGGAGCAGGCTCATAAACTGGCTGCACGGCTCAAGGCGCCGGTTGGCGACGAGGGTGAACGCAAAGGCTGTTTTTTCCATGGTCGGGTTCGGCGGCCTTGGCAAGACGACGCTGGCCACAGAGGTGTGCCGGCTGCTGGAAGCGGAGTTCCCGTGGCAGGCGATGGTGTCGGTGTCTCAGGCCTTCCAGCCGACCAGGGACCTCAAGCTGTTGCTCACCAACCTTCTTCGGCAGGTCGTCAAGCCCGAAACAGCTGACGACAGGGGCATCAAGGAAGAGGCTGCCCTGGGTGCAATCCACGACATGGATGACAACGGGCTAGCCAAAAAAAACTCGAGGAGCTTCTCGCGGACAAGAGGTATATAGACTATATACAGAGCTTAATTCTTTTTCTTCTAGTTACAAATTCTCTAGTCACTTTCAACAGCATCCTGAATTCCTGATTGATACCTGGAGCTATTAGAAAATTGGGAGACTTTAAGAATAGAAGTCGCCTCCCACGATTTCTATCAGTAGGGACGACGCTTAGTTTCTGGAGCTTTTGGGTGGATGTCAGGCTTAAGAAAAAGCTGTGGACAACACAGTTTTATTATTTAAACAAAAAAAACTAATGTTTTAATAATAGTATATCTTCAAACGAATTTTTTTTAATTATTCAAAGTATGGAGAACTATTTAAGTTAAACCTTGATCCAACATCGAGGACCACCGATGATGCATTTTACTCTATCTATGGTCACGATGGTTAAATATGTCTCTCTTTTCAGGTTTTACCCACCACTTCCACTTACAATTGAAAAAATGGAACCTAAATTAATATTTTAATAAGTGAAGAGCATATGGAATTAATGGTCAATGGTATCAGCATTAGGGCCCGTTTAGTTCCATCCAAAACCCAAAAATTTTTGCGCAGTATCCATCACATCGAATCTTGCGGCACATGCATGGAGTACTAAATGTAGACGAAAAAAAAAACTAATTACACAGTTATGTGAGAAATCGCGAGACGAAACTTTCGAACCTAATTAGTCCATAATTAGACACTAATTACCAAAAATAACGAAAATACTACAGTACTCAAAACCAAAAAATTTTGCCAACTAAACAGGCCCTTATTGATTAATTTTGTTATTATAATGGTATATATGTATGTTTGAAGTAGGTATGTGTTCTTTAAGCTAGCTTTTATGCATAAATGCATAGGTAGGTAATTTATTAAAAGCAAATATTGGATCGAGTAACTAGGTCCATTTTTTTAATAATGAAACGTTGATTATTCGCACAAGCATGTGTCTGGGAACTTTGAGTTCATTTTTGTATCTAACAGTAGAAAAAAATAGAAATATGTTAGATCTAATGGCTATTGTAGTAAATAGCGATTATGAGTTAAATGGTATTATGTTCTGAATACTTATAAGAATCTATAATGATTATTTTTTTCTAACATGGATTAAAAGCGGGGCTTCAAATTAAAGGAGCTTTCAATTAATACGCACATTACAAAAATAGACTTCCCATGGTAATTCTAATGATACCATATTTACAGCATCTTACTATTACTACTAGAGTCTTCCTCTTAAAAGTCCACATCAACCCTAATTGGAAGTATAGCGCCTCTAATAATTGTCACTATTAGATCTATTCTAATTTTCTAATTACCACATCTGACATTGTGAAAATATTCGAAAGTCGCACCTTAAATTTAATTCGAAATTACCCACCTCTGCTATTATGATAACCTTTTTAAGTGTATTTAATAATAGTGATAACCTTTTTCTGAAAAAATAAAGAGACTCCACCTAAACGCTCCCATACATTTTGCACATGCAGGGTCATTCATTGCCTTATGGGTATAGGACTAAACTAACTATACTATGCATGCTTAAACCAGGTACCTCATAGTCATTGATGATGTTTGGACCGCACGAGCATGGGAGGCAATCCAATCCAAGGTGCCAGAGAACAACAAGGGTAGTAGAATCATCGTGACCACTCGGATAGAAACAGTGCCCAATGCATGCAGTCCTGGTACTGCTAGTGGCCATTGCATTCATAAAATGGAACCCCTTAAGCTTGAAGATTCCAAGAAGTTGTTCGTCAGTAGAGTGTTTGGCTCCATGGATGCCACGTACCCCAAGGAGTTTGAAGATGTCATGGGCGACATCTTGAAAAAATGTGGTGGGCTGCCATTGGCCATTGTCAGCATTACTAGTGTCTTGGTAGGGTACAAATCACCTGGAAGCAAAGATAAGTGGGATAAAGTCTGCAAATCACTTGGTTCTCATATGGAGATCCACCCTACCCTTGAGGGGATGAAGCATATAGTCACACTCAGCTATAATCACCTCCCTCATGATCTTAAGAATTGCATGATGTACTTCAGCATTTTTCCAGAGGACTATGTGATCAGAAAGGATCGACTACTGAATAGATGGATGGCTGAAGGATTGGTTCATCAGAAGCGGGGGTTGACTATGTGGGAGGTTGCAGAATCTTACCTGGACGAACTCTTGAGTAGGAACATGATTGAAGAAGCAGGCCATTTGGAGGGTCATGAGTAAGGCTGGACGAAAAACTCGAAGCTCGTTCGCTCGCTCGGCTCGTGGCTGGCTCGACTCGGCTCGGCTCGGCTCGTTATGATAACAAGCCGAGCCAAGCCAAGATTTTAGCTCGTTAGCTATAACGAGCCAACTCGAGCCAGCTCGCGAGCTAAACGAGCCAAGCTTTCAGGAAAAAAAAATATCAAAACTTGTATTAGTTTTTGTATTACTTCATGTCTTGCACTTTACAATTGACTGGTAACTGGTCTAGACCCTATAAATTGACTGGTAACTAGTCTAGATGCATTTCTTTTGTATTATTATTATTCTCAAACTTTAGATAAATGCAAATATTATATTTTGTGTATTTTTTATACCTGGCTCGCGAGCTTAACGAGCCAGCTCGAGCTTTTAACGAGCCGAGCCGAGCTGGCTTTCTGGCTCGTTAGGATAACGAGCCGAGCCGGGCTAGCTCGTTATCTTAACGAGCCAGAACGAGCCGAGCCCAAACGAGCCGAGCCAGCTCGTTATCCAAGCTTAGTCATGAGTGGAGGGAGCAAAGATATAGGGTGCATGACATGCTTCTTGAGGTCATGGTGTCCAAGTCTTTGGAGGCTAATTTTCTTAGTTTGCATGGAGGGCAGTATAAGGGGATGTTGTATGACCAGATTCGTTTCCTCTCGATCCATGCTGACACAGAAAGTGTTGATTCTATAGCAAAGAGAAATTTTAAAGGCCGCAGAGGCGAGGATAATTTGAACATGCAGCATGTTCGATCATTGAGCTCGTTACAACTCCATAGGCAACACAAGCTCCTAAAAAATCTAGGCAACTTCGTCCTCTTGAGGGTGCTTGACCTAGAAGACTGCGAGGGAGTATCAAACAAGCATGTGAGCTATGCCTGCAATTTATACCTACTTAGGTTCCTAAGCTTGAGACGCACAAATGTAAGCAAGGTGCCTAGGCAGATCGGCAATCTACAACATTTACAGACGCTTGATCTAGCTCACACGCTCCTTACTGAGCTGCTAGAAACTATCACAAAGCTAGAGAAACTCAAGGACATACGGTTCTCGAAGGGCCTACGTGTGTTGTTATGTAGGGTATGTCTTGGGAATGACTCTAAAGTTGCCCAAGATGTAGGTGAACTAGATCAACTGCAAGAGTTAGACTTGACCATCGACAGCAACAAGACCATTGATGAGGAGGTTCTCGAAGAGCTTGCTCTGTACATAAGTAAGATGCACTCCCTTCGGTGGCTCTTAATAGGACGACCTGGAAGTAGTGACGACGATGGCAAGATATTGAACTTTCTCCATCACCTGCCAACACCACCACGACTCCTCCGAACCCTTTGGATCATCGTCAATGGGTTGCCCAGGTGGATCGGGTCACTCGCACATCTTGTTAGTTTTACTATGGTGCGTACAACCCTTATTGACGATGACCTCTTTGGCGTGCTGTGTATGCTGCCCAACCTCAAGACTTTGTGCGTGGGTTGGGAATGCTATAAGGACCGTGATGAGCTGGTTGCATGTGCCACCCACAAATTTCCGGTGCTCACGGACCTGATACTTGGAGGTTATCTACCCAAAGTTATCCAATTCGAGGAAGGATCCATGGCAATGCTTGAGATGCTTGAACTGGGCTTCGACTCCAGGTCCAGACACGTGGCGGAGGGAAGCATCGTTGGCATTGAACACTTGACCAGCCTGAAAAAGGTTACGGTCGATGGTGACAAGGACAACCGTGCACTATGCCACGCAATACTGGAGCAGCTAAAGGCAGCGAATGATAGGTCCTCGAGGTCCAACTCCAACCAATTCCAAATTGCAGTCAAATATTCGTGATTGGCTTGTCGTATCGGCTTATTTACTGTTCAAAATATAAAAATTGGTTGTCCGTGTATGTTTGTATCTAGTACTGCTACTTTATTTCCCTCTTGAATGTATCTTAAAAAATAAATTCCCTTGTTGGTGTGCAACCAAGTATTTGTGTGACTGTGTACACAGTTGTTTCAACTTGTGATTCAAGTGATCTCGGTCGTTGTGATCTATATCTATATCTATATCTATACCTAATACCAAAGAGATAAAATTTCTGCCACTAATAATTTTTCGTCCAACCTAAAAATCCTTAAGTGTCTCGGCTTCGGCAATCATGGAACCATCTATTTTTCTTTTTCTTTTTTTGGCATGGAATATGATTCCGTCCGAGTGTTCTTTTCTGGTTCCTTTTTTGTTTCTTTATGCCTTTCTCCCTCAGATGGAAGGTAACATATCAGGTGCAAACCAACCAATCTGTGTAAACTTGGAAACTACCAATCAGGACCACTAGATGCTGATCCAATGGATGGGTTGAGGGGGCCTAAGCGCAAAAAAGGCCGGCGGGTGGGGGGCTTAAGCGCAAAAAAATCTCATCTCTCACCCCATCCATTGAATCAGCATCTAGTGGTTCTGATTGGTAGTTTTCAAGTTTGCACAAGTTGGTTGGTTTGCACCTGATACGTTGCCCAGATAGAAACCCACGTTCAGTTGTGTACGTGTTTTTGTCTCCATTTTTTATAAACAAAAATAATAAATAACAAATATATAGTATTATGTAAATTTAAATTATTTATCCTTCTCTATAATAAATAATCTATGACTGAAATCTTAAATAATTTATCATCCAATCTATAATATATATATATATATATATGCATATATAGTATTAAAGATGAGAAATTTCTTTTTACGTTGCTTTTAGAAACTCACTTCGGGGCTCGAGTTCATCCTCCACATACATGTCAATAAGCCTAATCCAAATTCGATATGATAAACGTACCATGTCTTACGCCCTATGTGTTCCATATGCGATCTAACTCATGATATGTACTCATATGAGTGAGAACAACTCGCGTCCAATAATAGTATGAAGTACTATTCCAAGACGTATCGGATTCCGTTGCAACGCACGGATATGTTTGCTAGTATAAGAAAAAAATATAGAACTTTGTCAGCTAACGACGGATGCTCTGACCTTATCCGGCCACAACCTCCCGTCACCCTTCCTGCTCTCCCGCGTCGCAAGAGGTTCTTCTCGGCCGGGCATATATATACACGCCTCTGTACTTGGTCCAATTCTTTATTGGGTGGCCTTCGTCACGTGTAGTGCTGCTTTCCGACCGTCGACCGTTGTATCTTGGTTTCCATCAGATATGTGAGTAGTCCTACCCGTGGGCTCCCGCCACGTCACCGCAACAGCCGCATACATGCAAAAGTCGATTGTCCCACAGGAGTCCACAAGCCTCCATTAGGCCGTCCCCAACGCACCAGCATGTATAGCAAGCAGCCTTGCAATGACACATAGGCTCGGATGCCATCTGGAAGAGAGAGGTAATGGGATGACGGAGGCTTCGCAGTCTCTCAGCAGAAGAACCCAAAGTCTCGTCAGAAAAAAAGCATTAGCCTGGCTAGAAAGGAGAAAGGAGGATGACCCTTACTGGTTGGTAAGATGCAAAAGCAATTTCTTAAAAACGACATTTGAGGAGAGAGAGAGAGAGAGATTTAGAGATAGCAGTGCGATCAAAAAGTAAATAGGATATGTTGGTCTGCGTCGTAGAATTTACTGTCTCAATTTATACGGATCTACGTGGAGCACATCTTTTAAGGTGACGCCAACAATCGTCCTGCCTGCGTTGGTTTTGCTCTAAGAATGATTCTGGTCGTCGATGGTTATATCTGGCGTCTTTGTGTCGTGTCAGCTGTACCTGAGCTGAGTTTGTGTCATCGTGCTTGTGTGAAATAATCTTCCAACCGAATGATTTATATCTCTCTAAATACTAAGTATGCTTGGTTGGTGTTGTACACATTATCATTTTCTGTTGTTGGTCACGCAGATCAGTATTATATGGTTTCACCATTTCAGGCTTCCCAATCTGGTTTATTCCAGTTTTTTTCTGCTATGACATTTTGAAACGAACAAGGCATGAACATCGCATGAGAGCTGCCAATTAAATTGACAAGACCGAACAAACAACAGGATTACAACAGAAAAACAACAGCTACAAAAACTAAGTAGGATAACTGAACCAACAACAACATGCTTGCACCATGAGCAACAACCACAACAGAGGCAACATCTAACCAAGAGCCAAAGAAATTTTTGTCACCATGCGTCGCCAAAAAGCATGACATTTTAAACCTATCGATGGATTGAGAAGGTCCGACACAGTGGCAAAAAATCCATTAAGCGGTATGAATAGTCTTGCATTGTATCATTGTTGAGCTTCATATCATTCCCAACAATGCCCAAATCTTTTAACACACCGCATATAGTGCAAGGCATGCACATTGTTTAAATGGCGATCTATCGTAGGAATTGTGATGGTATCTTGCTATGCTGGTCAATGGTGAAGGAGATAATTTGTTGGTTCTGATGTGCATGTGCGGTGTGTACAAAGATAGGGCCTTCACATCATCCATCCTAGTTGTAGTGGTAAAAGAAGATGTTGCCTCTGTCAATGAATCCTCTGTCAACCAAGGCTCTTCTGCCTTGACCTCAATTGTACAATGGATAGGGTCGTCTTTGTGGGCAATGACAAAGATAGTATCCTCAATTGTCACTTGTGCATCTGGAACAACTTCCTCATTATAACTTATCAGATGTATCCTCTACTAGAACAACACCCTTAGCAGAAGTGGCGACCCGAAGCCATGTCTGTTGAACATTAGAGGTCACTTATGGCACCTCAATGACCTACTCCATGGGCATATTTTGGTGAATCTCTTTGTCAAACAGCCTTGTGCCAACTTTGTAGCCATCTCATCGATGGTCAGCAGTGTGTCGAGCCCTCCTCTCAGAGGTCCACTGTGCTTCACGTGCATATCAGTGTTCGGATCAGTGGCTGACGCAGATTGATTAAAAAATATTTCTTTCTTTATTGATTAGGAAAATCATATTTTAAAAGGTTCATGCTTTACATAGATTTGACCATAGGCCTTAAATATCAATCGTTAGAGTCCTACTACAGTGGTACTACATTATGTGATTTACCTCTGTTACAAATATAGTATCATATCGGTCGGTACCTCAACCTTTCTCTTTTGCTCCTTTCCTCCCCTAATCGTGCCCCTCCATGGCCACCGATACTTGGTCACAAGTAATTGTCTAGCTGGTGTAACGTAGTGGCAAGGAGGGCTCGCGCAAATTAAGCAAGGGGTCCACGGGTTCTATATGCCTCACTTCTAAAAACACTTAGTAGGCAACTGTAAATTAAAACTGCCCGAAAGTTACAAATTAGATGCTCATGATTGAGTTGGGATGGAACTAAGTTAATGGCAGCATGAATCATGGCTGCCCCTCACAATGAAATTATTGTAATACGTTGGAGAACACATATATATTGAAAGATATAATAGCAATTTATACTTGAATACACACTACTTCAGTTGTTGACCCCTTGTTAACATGCGCTCAGGTTGTGCTGTTGCCTGTAGGCCCAAAGCCTATCTCATGTAGATCCATGCCCCTTTTTAGGTGACAATGCCTCAATGGCAGTACCCAAAGGCCAAGCAGCTTCAACGTAGTACTCTCCATGCTTCACCTTGGATACCAATGTGACCTTTTTTATTGACTTCAAGCCTACACAAGCACACAACAATCACATGAATTACATATATACATGCATGATGTGTAACATCCTATTTTACTACAAAGAAGTTTCTTGCATGTGGAGTAAATAATATTCAGAACTAATTCTCTACTAACCGAAGCCGTCTACGAGCAATGTGTACTGGTAAGTAAGATCCATGCACAAGTATGGCACATGGATGTCCTGAACACTGGGGTATGCAGCTTTTGCTTCTTTAACACTCATTTGGCAAACCTTCTTTGCAACAACTCTGAACGCAGAAGGGGTCGACTTTGCACTGGGGAATTTCCCATCTATGATCCCAACCTTTTCATATGGAGAAGAAAATGTTAACATACATACTGTGGCTTGCACACATTCCAATTACATATCGATCATAATTTGAAGAATTATTAGTTTTAATTAATACCTGTGTGGCCAAAAAGTGAAAGCTTGATGCAAGGTAGAGGTTGTCCTGACCAGCTCCACCTCCCCCATTCCACACACCATTGAAGGTGCAACTCTTTGTGTTACATGGGGCACTCAGGTTTAGTGCCTTAGTTATCTCTTCCCTACATTTTTGATACACTGCTCCTTCAGGTGAGGCGGTTGCATCATATTGCTGCCCATTGTATGTGTAGTTACCTTTTTAAAAAAATAGGGAACATTACATTTAAAATTATAAAATTCTTGAAATAAAAATAAAAATGAAATGCTTGTATGAGCAAGGTCAACATACACACCTTTGAATCCACGCAGCATGCAGAAACTAAATTGTCCACACTTTGCATTTAGAATCTTTACTCGAGCTGCAAAAGCACCATAGTGCAAGTAGCTGCAAGAAAATTTAAAGGTTCTCGGTGACCACTCCTTGTATATATCGCCTTATAATTAATAAAATTGACAAACTAGCCTTTTATCCAAGCTAATGCGATGAATTCAGACCTGTGAGCATAGATGTTATAGTCTTTCCCTTTAAGATACTCTTTTGTAACATAGCGATCATTTCCATCCGGTACTTTAGGAGCCTTTGCGGCATCATTTGCAGAAATGGCATAGGCCATTTGCAAGGATCCACCTCCCATGTCAACTACACCGACCGTCTGGGAGTAATCCCCTCCCAGTTTATCCAACAGATAATTTAGAGCAACCTACACCATCAAATGCCATACGCTAGCAAATTGTAACAATAGACATATATACATACAACAAATAGTGTAGAGTGTGCGTGTGTGCATGATGTGGAGGGGGTGTCAATATATGCATGGCTGCCAAAAACTAAGTCATACCCATAGATAAGACCCTTCTTGATATCCTTCAATAACATTGATCCAATCAGGGTTGTATTGGAATTGGCTCTTGGTGTGGACAAGATCCCTAACCTGTATGTAATTTGGAATATCTTTAATTAGTCCTTCGGTTAATATATATTATCATGTTCATGTCTGCTATGATGGTGTGTGCCAAGTGCTGATACAAAACCCATAGGTAATTAAGATGCAATATATTACCGCTTCAAGAATCTTGTCGGCTCGTTCGTCTCCGATAAGTCTCAACCCTGCAGTTGCCTAAAGATTCGATTGGTACAATAAAAGAAAACATTAGGGATACACAAAGAACCTGTTGATATTGCTAATTCTGGTGGATATATAGCTTCACACCAATTTTGCTTTGATTAGTTTTCTTCGGTTTCATGTTATATATGCAACCCCTTGATTTTGGTAATAAAAAAACTGTAAAGGTCATACTAGATGCACTATTCAAATTTATTCTAGTGCGCAATTTTCTTTAAAAAAAAGGAGTGTGATGATCCATTTGTTTGTAAGTAGACCACATCACCTATAATCTTATTACTGTACCTTGTCAACTGGTGACTAGAGTCCAGAGCAGGATATATGCATTTCATAAATGATTCAATTATATTGACAGTGTTTCACTTAAGAAAAAGGTAGGAATTTGTTTTCACGTACTCCAAGCTTAAGAGGGGTCTTCTCCATTAGCTGCGAAGGGACAACCCTCTTGGCCTTCTTGACGAGAGGTAGTATGGAGTTTGCGGCCTCTTGGGGTTGCCCAGCATATGAGCTTAGCCCAGGCTTCACCTGCACCAACAAATTAACAAGGTCGAGGACATGCATGATGTTACATTATCTATCGAAATCCACGCATAAATTAATGTATTGTACTTGTACTACCTATACTCCTATAGGGAAAAACTTCGATAGAGACAGTCCTCATGCGACATCCGTTGGCACCTACCACTAATCGATGACACGTGTGCATGCAAAATTATCTAACACATACGTGTATTGGATGATTTTACATAGACACGTGTCGTGAATCCGTGGTAGGTGCTCACGGTACATTGTGAGGACCATCCAACCAATTTTTCCCTGTCTGCAGCCAAGCTCATTGCCCAATCAGTAACAATAACATATATACTCTTTGGTTGCAGTGTACACAACTACACAAGCACTGGCAGCTGGCAGCTGGTTTTCTTGTACTATCAGCCAACGGGCCAAAAGAAAACGAGAGAGGGAAGAAAACGGGTTCATCGTTGTGCTGTGATGAGGCTATACCTTGGCGAAGAACTCGATGGCGTGGCCAATCCCGACGAGGTCCATCTTGTTGTCGAACCTGAAGACGTGCATCCGGGTCCCCGTGCTGCCGGCATCGAAGATCACGGCGTACCTCCCCGGCGGCCCAGCCGCCGCCGGGGCATTAATACTCTCCGCCGGCTCGTCGGCGTCGTCCATGACGAGGAGACCCGCCTTCCGACCAAGCACCGCATCGGCAAGGATCGCGCTGGGGTACAAGGAGGCCAGTTGCAGGAGGAAGAGGAGGAGCACTACTGCTGCCACAGGCGCTGCCATTGCTACTGAGTGCTGTGTGCCCTTGTCGGTCCATCCAAGAGGTACCCTGCTGGACTTTTAAACTGTCGCTCAAGGGAGGTTTTTACGTGGGAATCATCAACGACCTCACTGGTTACAGCCATGAGCCATGTCCCATGTGTAACTTGCAGCTGGTATGATCAGTGCCTACGCAAATAATCGAGATGATGAACACCATCAAGATAATAATAATGATGAAAAAGGATCTAAATACACATCGGCACATGGCTCCTCTACGTTATAGGTTATAGTTAGCATATATTCCGAAAGAGTTTAGGGGCTCATGCTAATGTTACATAACTTGCTCTGCAAGCATTTCACCAATCTCTCATGGATAGCACGTTCATGTTTAATTATGTATTTTTCCCTCAATAACTTTATTAGCTGCTTTAAGAAAAATGCATGCATGTGTCTTTCTGGCTTTCCATGGTGGGTCTTTTTACCAAAAGGATCACGTGCTCCAGAACAAAGTGGAGGCCTTTCGTTCGTTAGATTAATCAGATTATTACGAACAGCTTACTAAAAAATTCAACATACCTTGCCTTGTGCTTCACTGTGATCTTCTATGTGAGATTACATATGTATAGTTTATTACTGAAATGCGTGTCTGGAATAATAATCCTTTGTGTGCATTTGGTTTCACCCGGTGCTTTACTGCCCTGAAATCTGGTAATGCTTTTCAAATCTCAAAGCTTGGTTGTTTCAACAAAATCAAAATTGGATCTCTAACTTCAATTCCTCTAATGTCCTAAAACTAGAATCCAGAGTTTTGAAAATCAGGTTCCTTCATTTTTGTCTAGTTTGATATCCAAAATAAAATTGTGAAAATTTGGGGTTACTCAAAATATCTAAGGATTTAAAGTACTGGTTTTTGAATTATAAAGTGCAGTTTGACAAACTATTCCATCAAGTTGTGCTCATACATGGGGTCATTTTTTAGGCATGGTTCGCCTAAATGGTCATTTGGGCCATTTAAACAATATTTAAACCGTAAATGATGATCAACCTTGTTGTTTAGTCCCTAAATAATCGTAAAATCTGTTTTCTGTAATAAATATTTTTTACATACATAAATGTGCATACTTTCTTGTATATTTGAACTTTACATATATAAATTGTATATTTAGTAATACTATACAAAATGTAACACCCTAAAATTTGCTTCTCATGAAATAAAGCTAAAATGATTTAATTTTGTATTTTTGTGCTCATGAGAACATAGGGAAATAATAAATTTTTATTAAATTAAAATTTATCTTAAGGTAGAAACATATTTGTTGCATTCATGTCGGTCGCACCTTGTGTTTCTATGTGCAAATATATATATATATATATATATATATATATATATATATATATATATATATATATATATGTTTAGGAGACGAGTATCTATCTTTAGAAATTTTCCAGCTTCTTTCTGAAATTTAATTCGTACCTCTTTGACCTTAATCTTTATGTTCCAAGTTCCCAACAATCTTTTCTTGAGCTCCAAATATTTTGTCTGAGTTCCTCGTCTTTCATTTTATCTCCAGGATTTTTCTAAGCTTCGGAGCATTTTTCATGATATAAATGGTAATTCTAGACTTTCTAGAATTATTTTTATTTCATGATATTAATAAATTTCGAAATTAGAAAAATCCGAGCCCAATTTTTCACCGACTCTCAAAGCCCATGCCTTTATTTACTAATGGGCTTAAATAATTATTTAGGCCTATTAGTGGAGGTGGATGGTGCAACATCAATTAGTACCATATTGTTAGTTGATGTGAAGATGAGGAGTTTTCCTCCCTTTATATATATATATATGTACCAATCTGTTAGGCAAAACACATCAGAACTATCGTAAGGAAGCCCATGACAATCCTACGTAGTAAACTAGATTTTCTCATTTCTACTACGCCAGTCTTTTTCTACAAGTCCGGGCGTCACCGTCGATCCACCGCTTCTCTGCCGTCGGTGAGAAACTCTGCGCCTTCCACATTTCGTTTCTTAATTCGACTTCGACGTTACCACTGCGCCGATCTTATGGTTAGACTGAAACTCCAGCCAGCTCTCCAATCACGTACCTCACAGGCTGCCTTGTCTTCTCCCTGCTTGCGATGCTTTCGGCTGTCCAACCGACGACCGTGCCTATGACAGCCGGCCATGGCTGCAGCCGACCTACTGCTTCCCTGCCTTGCAAGCCTGCTTTGCGATCCGTCCTTTGTCTTCCTACTGCAACATATGCAAACCTTCAAGCAAATAGCACCGTGCATGCACGTCAATAATGCAAGCTAGCAAGCGCCAAGGATGATGAGTATGTAAGCTTAGCAACGTAATCTTCTATCCAGAAGCGAAGGTTCCCCATGCCACATACTTATGTGTTTCTAATTAAATATTAATTTAATTAATATCTATGTAATTAGTTTTCCAAGTAAAAGAAATTTAGGGTTTTCACATCAATCTTTTATAAACACTTATTAATTTGATTAACGACAACTTAAATATGTTTTCATTAATTATGAATTGTGTAGTTTAAACCCAATCATATAACTTCGATTAGAGGCTCACATAAATCTATCTTTTGCAAAGTTAACTTGCTTAAATGGTACATCAATATTTATAAATAAAACTTGATTAGTTTTAAATCAGTTTCTAAACTAAGATATGATTTGTGTAATCTAAATTAATATGTTTCACATGGTTTTACTTAAATAAAACAAAGCATGTAGGTTTTTCTTTTCTTTTATAATATAAATTTTCCGGTGGCCATTTCTTTTAATCGTAGCTCTGTTCTCGGCGTTTCTTGTGATCTTGTGACCATAGCTTCGATTAGAGTGTTTTTCACGTCTATGTGCTCGTAGCAAAACGTAGATTAGTTTTCAAACATTTTTATTGATGTACTGCTCTAATTTAATCATATTTGTATGTTATGCATGTATTCTCGGATGCTTGTGTTGTGTTTTATGAACTTGTCCAGTCGGTGAGCTTTACATGGTGATCAAGAAGTAATTCTTTGAAGGTTTGGATTGGACTGAAGAAGGATCTGAGCTTTAAGGCAAGTATAGCATGAGATTATCCTTGTTGTCCTATTCACTTTAATAACTTAATCATATGCATATGTCTACCTTGACAACCATAATAATTTCTCTAGCTATTTGATATCCTGGATTCCTTGTCATCTATGGGTTTATTGCATTAGGTAGTATGATGCTAGTGCTCAATTAAAGACCATGATCTTGTAACTTGACTAATGGTATATGCAATAAACACCAAAAATTGCTTTTTAGCAACAAGGAAACAAGGGGGCTGGAGCATAGTTTTTGTGATGCTCTAGATTCCTCTCCCTAAGGACTTATCTGTAAGTGGTCATTGGGACTTACAGTACAACCATGAGTGCTACATAGATCTGGCTTTAGTCAAGTATAAGGATCTTTTCTAGCTTGTTAGTGGTTACCTTTATGGTGCAAGGGGGGCTTGATGAGATGGGTATAGCATAGCCTTTCTTCCTATGTGTATGGCCGTGAAGGAATTATGCCATTCGAAAGGGGGTTTCTACATCTGCTTGCCAATTGGAAATCTAGCGGCCCTAACTTGTTAGACGAACCTTTGAAAGGCTTCATAGTGAACTCTGCCGACCTTCCTTGGTAGTGGGTCAAGAGGTTGGCCGCCTCGGGCGAAAGGGTAAATCACGGCTTATGGTGAAAGTGTACAACCTCGGCAGAGTGTAAAACCGGTATATTAGCCGTGCTCACAGTCACGAGCGGCCTTGGAACTCTTACGGAATAGGTGATCATTAATGGTTAATTATTTATGCTATTCATTATTCAAGTTTACCTGATCATATGCTTATATGGGCTAATGATAAACTTGTTGCTACTCAATTGCTAAAATCATGACTCACTAAAAGCTAATCGTAGTTAAACCAGTGTCAGCATTTTGAGCCTCATAAACCCCATGTTATATTTGTTGAGTACGACATGTACTTATGCTTGCTTTACTTTTTAATTCTTTGGAAAAATCCCGTATGGATACCAGATTGCTAGATTTTGGAGCAGTTAGGCTTGTGATCAACCAGTCAGTTGTCCATGTGATGTTGGAGACTACACCTGAAGATCGGAGTTGTCCTGCCGCTGTTTGTTGTCTAAGGTTTTATCCTTTATACTAAGTAAGTTATAAATTAAGCAATGTCTTTTGATATTACCCTTATTAGTAGCTATACGTGAGATTTGACTTCCTAGGCTCATATATAGTGCGTATTTGGTTTTATTCTTAAAACCGGGTGCTACACGGAACCAAGAATTGAAACGCATATGCTTAGTAGTACTTTCTTGTTGGTTAGTCCCTAGCTGTCCGGCCCTACCAGATTAAGAGTGCAGTTAGTTGCTCTAAATTTTTTATCCTTAAGTTAAGTTGAAACGTATACGCTTATTGTACCTTTTACAGAAAACATCCATTTTTTAATTTGTGTAAAAAATAATTCTTAGGATGTATAGTGCACGTACTCTTGATTACTACAAACATAAATGGTCGTTTAAGCATGCACCATAGCCCTCAAGCGATGAAGATTGGAGATCTAGGAGGAGCCATTGGGATAAATTCAAGAGGATATTAATGTTTAACTCTAATAATCTCTGTTCTCCACAAGAATATTAAAACAAGAGAGACCTACTAACCTCCACTACTCAATATGTTGAATTTTCTTATCAATAATTGTATATGTAGTGTTCCTTTTGTATAAAAAAAATAGTTCACAACTATACTATGAATTTAAATAGTTGGTAGTGTTTCAGTTAGAATGTATAAATTTATCTAAAGTAACAAAGTTATATAAATTATTGTCATGGATATAAACATAATTTTAAAATTTTATATTGTTATTATTAGTATAAGAGTGGTTAAGGAATCATTTTTCATGATAGCACAAACATTAAATATATATATGTACTCTCTCCATCTCAAAAAGATTGAATATAAAATTTTGCTTTTAGGCTTAAATTTCTTATAGATGATATGCTAATTGGATAATCATATATATAAAAAGATATCAATATTTATCATACTAAATAAGTATCATTGGATTCGTTATCAAATAAACTTGATGAATATACTTATTTAGAGTCACAAATATTGGTATTATTTTCTATGAACTTAGTCAAACTAAAGGTAGTTTCACTTACAAGACCAAATCCAGAATTGCATCCTCTGTGAGACAGAGATAGTACGCTAGTACGAGTAAATGGTGGATCATCATGTCGGTGACTCACTATTTGGTTCCTGAGAAATTTCCTTGTTCCAGCAGGCAATGACGGCAGGACCCTTCTAATTCAAACTCCTTTTTGGGTGAAATCACAAGCTCTTTAGTGATTTATTTGAAGAAGACGGATATGACGACGACCACGAGGAGCTGCATGCACCACAATGCAAAGGATTTCAGACTCCTCGCGCGTGCAGCTTATTTGTGTTTTCTAGTCCAGCTTAAAGACAGGCAGGAAGGAAGGAGGTGTCCTGGGTGCTTTATGAAAAGAAGAAACAAAGAAACGATGTGTAAATCCCAACGATATCTCAAATTATGTCGTTATATGCTTTGATTATTACATATACTTAGTTGCTTACACAGTAAGCTACTAAGATGAGCTGGGGGTATCCGATCCTTATCTTAAGGAAGAAAACTTAATCAAATAGGGATATAGTGGTGGAGAACACGCTGGAGGGATGGGCAAAGCAAGGTCGACCAAATAAATTTATTTGTACTCTACTATTCTCTATGTGCTGATTAAATAGATTCATAGCAAATTTAGACCCGATTACTACGAAAGATAAAAGATCATACTACCCTTCATTAATTGAAGTAGTTGCACACTCATTCAAGTTGCACGGTAATTATAGCACTTATGGTCTATTTGATGGACAAGGACTAACAACTAGTCCTATTAGACTGGCCACAACGTGAGCTTTTGCCGGTGCTGAAAGAGGAGAGATATTGTTTCAGCACTGGTGCTGAACATTGTAGCAGCCGATGCTTGGTCCAATTTTTCAGGCACCGTGGCAAGTGCGTTCACCGATGCCTGAACCAATAAAAAATTATATCTCAAACACAGACAAGCATCGAGAAAGGAAGGGGATGGTACTGTGGTCGGGGTCCGCGCACATGCAAGCATCGGTGCCGACACTGTGGGGATTGAAGAGTTCAAGCATCGGTGCCTGGTGTCAGGTATATTTTTTTTTCAGCATCGCTACGCTGTGGACAGTCTTAGCTCCTATAAGTGGACTAGTGAACTAACAACTAGTCTATGACTAGTGGACTAACTAACAACTAGTCCAGCTGTTTGGATATTTACGGATTAAAAATTAGTCAACCAGTTGTTAGTTCTATGGATCCAAACATGGCCTTAATACATACATCCGACTGCAGAAACTCAAGCCTGAATTGGTGAAAAAGAAATAAGGGGTGTAGTAAATATGAGGGAACTCAGAGAAAAATAAATGGGTTAGTGGATCATTTAGTCTCCTAGAGATTGATTTATTTGTGGATAATTTTTTGTGATATGAACCTATTTATTCAGAGACAGAGCAAGTAGTAGGCAAGGCAGACATTCGGAGTATTTATTGAACTTATGGAACCCTACACCATGCATGGTATGGGTCGAACGTCATTATGTATTGTCAGAAAGCAATCTCCGTTCCTGATATCTATATCTCTTATAAAGAGAAACCCCACTAGCAATTTATCTTGCCATGCAAAGTATCCACATCAGCATCCACTAGAACATTCCACTAACACATTCAACTATCTCGCCATGCAAAGTGTCCACATCAGCATCCACTAGCACATCCAACTAACACATGCCATTATGTCTTCATTCAAGCCATTCGCATTAGCAAACCACATCATTTACTAACATATATTTAGTTGTCCACTTCAGAATGCTAAAAATCAACCACTAACCTGTATTATGATATTTCTTCAATCGTATTAATAAATATAAGTAGTATAATTTCACTAGCGATTCCGGCAGCGACGCATGGGGCATTCTTCTAGTAAGGAACTAATAACGAGTCCAAAATTTGTCCCTAAGTTATTGTTATATACACTAACCCCACAAGAAATATGGTCATCAAAGATGTAGATCTGTATATTTGTAGTTGATTTTTTTTCGTTTAACATCATTTTTATTCCAAAATATCATTAAAGTTCTCAAATCTATTTAAAACACCAATTTAAAATGACACGTATATAAATTTGATAATTTTTCATATTAAGCCAAATTAAAACAAATACTATATCAAAATTGTAGAGCTTGACGAAATCTACAACTTTATGTAGTTGAACACTATACCGGTATTTTCTAACATAGTTTTACTGGTGTTTTACTAAACGTACAAACTCCGCCAAGATGGATGGACTCTGCTAAGCAGCCCTAGATTTATTGACCGTTGCCTCAAGTACCGCAGATAGTAGATACACAATAAGGGCATGTATGTTTCATGTCATAATAAAAAAGGGTTGGAGGGGATTGACGAGGATTAAATCCCCTACAAGTCAAAATCTTTCTTAACCACCAGTAGTCCCTTCCAATGCCTTTAATTTTGGAATCAACGAATAAGGCCTAATTGAGTAACTTGAAACACCGAGAAAGGGATAAGCAGCAAAAGTAATAGTTATAGATGGTGCTCGGTTATATCTCAAAATACAAGTTTTACTGTGGTTATAAAAAAATATATGAATCATCCATCAGGAGAGATTGAACAATACTATAAGTACCAAATAGCTAGGGACACTATCAAAATGCGTAGAACCAGCACCTATATTATCTTGTTGTTTTCATTTTATTTTATTTTTTAAATAAAGGGCACCTATGACGACTCCTTGCTCTCGCGTGCCTCCGCCAATCGATTCTTGATCGGTTCTCACTGTCGGGCGATGATGTACTGTGTTCCATGTGACAAACCAGGTCGGACGCAATCTAACCGACCAAGTTCTCGCCATTTTTTGTGGAAATGTGATCTTTAGAATCCATTTCATTGGGATTAACTAAAAATCGCCATCTCAATCAAAATTAATGGGGAAATGTTAGGCCCTAATAGTTACGTACAAGTACCGCCACGGGTGGTGATATTTTGAGTTCTCGCCATTTGTACTAGCGAGTTATTCTATACTACGTCGGCACTATATATAGCTCAAAAAATAATAATCATACCTTTTTATATATGAAAACTCATAGAGATAACTTTTATGTGACAAATGTAGCTCTTGTGTGGTCCGTAACCAGAGGCGGAGCTCCCCATATGGCAGGGTGCGGCAGCTGCCCCACCTACCATCGGCAAGGAGCCCCTGGTACCCCTCTCTCTTCTTCTTTAGGCGCGGCAGTCGAGCGGCGGCGTTCGGCCTCCAGCGGCGTGGCTGGACACTGAAAGACTGAACAGTAACGCGTTCTTTTGGAGAGGGACAGAGGACCCAGGGGCGCATGACAGAACGAACGAAGGCCAAAGGCCCAATACAAGGAGAGAGCCCATCAGCCTAGAAAATCACCGGCCACTGCCTAGCTCTCGATCCCCAGTCGTCGCGCCGCCGCCTAGCTGCAACCCGCCCCTTGCTGCCGCCTACCACGGTGCCGCCGCTCGCCGACGACCTTGCTGCCTGTGCGGCCCACCGGCGCCCCTTGCCAAGCTAGCCTGCAGGGCTGCCGCCTGGTGCCCGCTGCTACCTATCTGCCTCAGCAGTTCAGTCCTGCAATGCAGGGCCAGCAGGTTATGGAGGAGGACAGGGTGGTATGTCTCCTCGTTGTTGCGTGCTAATTTTAGATAATCATATATATCATATACTCCGTATTACACACTAACTGTTCAGAGGTCTTTTAACTCTTGGATAGTTGGATTTTTTTACACTTGTTTAGTCGGTATTTGTTGAATTGATAGATTATATTTGACATTCATGTGTGGCCGTACGATGTTATTAACAAATTATGCCCCACCTAAATTTCTGGCCGAGCTCCGCCACTGTCTGTAACTCGGCTTTGTATTTATTATAGTACTACTTTTTTCATTCGATTTGAGATCATTTTATTATAGACAGGAATAATTGCTTAGCTTATATTGTTGAGAGTAAAAACAAACCGAAATATTCGGCCCACCAAAAGCACCTAACTAACTTAACAGGACACTGAGGTGGTGAGCCGGGCAGGCCAAGCGAGAGCATGGACATGTTCAGTCCCCGTCCATTTCCCTAACCAAAGTCCCCACTCACAGCATCATTCTCCTTCTCCACGTGCTCGCAAAATATGTGGTCTCTGGAGATCAAAAAAAAAAAAAAGTGGTCTGTGCCAGTGCCATCATCTTCTTCCTTCTCATTCAGCTCTTTGCGTCAGTTGTACATACTATATACACGTATCCAAGAACTAGCTCTTCATGTGCCTATGATCATTTTGCATGAATGAATGCACATGTGACTGACTGACATCCACAGTTGCATGGGTCTCTTCTATCTTTGTTCCCTCACGCCATTTTCTCTGGCTGTTTCACCCAACCTACAAGTTCAACGTACCACTCTTTCAGATATTAAACCGTAATATCACCGGTCTCTCGTCGCCTATAGCACTGAAAAGTATCATCGTGGAATATGAAATAACCTTTTTAGGAAAATATGGACATATATACATACAATGTCGAGGACTTAATACACAAGTTGCATTTCCACCACATGAAATCTAACCAACTAAGCTCATTCGCTAAACCATGCGATTTTTGACAAGTTTAGTAGTATAGACAAAAATTTTGTCTTGAATTTGAATGACAAGAGTACAATGGGGATTTCTCTAATGTTGCTAACGACTAGATCTATCTATGGACCACCCGACCCAACTTGACTCGCCAATGCATTGGATTAGGTTCAGATCATGATTTTCAACCATGGCCTGGCCCAACCCAAAGTGCAAAAATTCGAGAAATGGCCCAACTCAATTCAACCGCTGGTACATCATGTCTTAGGCCGAATATTTTGACCCAACTGTCTACCTGACCTAAGCAAACGTTTGCCCCTCTTTAAGTCTTGTTCGCCTCTGCACCAAACAAAGGAGTTGGAGATGATTCGAGGGGTTTGATGGGATTTTCACTTGTAGGGGGATTTAATCCCCTTAGGCTCGGTTCGGTTACATGGAAACAATTCTCCTAGCCGAACAATTTCTTCACAAATTTGAATAACGCGGGAACCATTACGGGCGTGGAACAACCCGTTCCGGAAAAACCGAACGGAGTCTTAATCCACTTCAACCCCTCAGTTTAGGGTAGAAACAACGAGGCCTAGGCGACCTAGCCTCTTTAGGCAATTGACCTGGTGGGCAGGGGAGCGCCCCAAGTCCCTTGGAATGCGCGTGACCCGTCTGTCCATCAACAGAATTCCCGATCACAAAAACACCATCATTTCTTCTAGTGCTCGCAAATCTGCACCATCATCTTGATTCTCATTCGGATTGCGGTTGTATATGTATGCATCCTCGCGAATCCAAGAACTAGCTCTTGCTCTTGGGCTGCCAAAGATCATTTGCATGCACTTGTAGTATCCACGTTTCGAGCATCTATCTGACCATCTCTGATTCCTGACGCCGCTTTCCCTGGCTATCATGCTTTGTGCTTGGATCTGATGCTACACTACACCCGGTCTAAGCCCACGTTCAGTTACGTTTCCTGCTCAAGATCAACGGACCCTCTTTCAGAGTTTCAGCTGCACTTATGCATGGTCCATTTCATTCGGGGATTAATTAAAAATCGCCATCTCAATCAAAAATGGTGAAATGTTAGGCCCCGGATATTTTGATTTCTCGCTATTTGTACTAGCAAAGTAGCAAGGTATTCTATACTCCGTCGGTTAAAAAAGATCATAACTTTTTCATATATATGAAGTTTATACGGCAATTGTAGCTCGTGTTTGGTTCGTCTGAGATCATTTAAAGACCGGAGTAATTGCTTAGCCTATATATATATATATATGAGAGTAAAAACCTAAGTAGTCGGCCCATCGAAACCACCCAACCAGAACTTAACAGGCCGCTGAGGGAAAAGACGAAAATAAACAGGCCCGGAAGTACAGTAATAACTATGGTGGGCCGATTTCCTTTCCATATCCCCCATGGCGGGCCACGGGCTATAATTAATCTCGTGGGACGGGCCCACCCAAATCTCTCCGAATGCGCGACTCGATCAGCGAAACAGGTCATGGACATCTTCTTCAGTCCCCGTCCGTCCATCAACTGATCTCCCTGTCCAAAGTCCCACACTCGACAGCATCATTCTCCATCTGCTCGCAAAATCCGTGGTCTGTCAGTCTGTGCCATCATCTTCTTCCTATGATCATTTGCATATATATATATATATATATATATATATACATATCAGAAAAAGTCTACTTATCCCCACCTTTCATGTACTACTTCACCCTCCCAACTACGAAACCGTCTGTTTTACCCCTGAACTTTCTAAAACCGTCTATTTTACCCCCGGTGGTTTTCGACAGCGGGTTTGATACAGTAAACAACGGGTTTGCTACAGTAACGGTTTTTGCTACAGTGCCGGTGGGTTTGAATTTCCTTTTTTTTAATTTATTTTCGGTGATTTTTTGAAAAATCATAGTAAATCATAGAAAAATCTAATTTTAGTGGACTCCACATGAGTAGATCTACACAGTGAATATATAATACGGTATGCTTTAGTACAAATTTTTTACTGTAGCCTTAGATTAATTGGAAAATCTAATTTTGTCTGTAATTAATTGGAATAATAATACCCACTGACACTGTAGCAACCCGCTGTTACTGTAGCAACCGCTGTCAAAAACCGCCCGGGGGGTAAAATATACGGTTTTGGAAAGTTCAGGGGGTAAAACAGATGGTTTCTTAGTTTGGGGGGTGAAGTAGACCATGTATGAAAGATGGGGGGTTAAGTAGACTTTTTCCTATATGTATCCAACTCCAAGAATCCAAGCACTAGCTCTTCATCTGCCTATGATCATTTGCACGAACGCACATGCATGTGATGTGTGTGACTGACATCCAGAGTTGCAAGGGCCACTTTTCCCTGGCTGCTCCTCAAGCTCGACAACGACCACTCTTTCAGAGTTCCAGCTGCCGCACCACAAGTTCAGAATTAGACACCTGAATGCATGCTTATTAACAAACAACAATCTAATTACTTAACTGTTAACTCCCTTTGCAGCACATGCATGCAGTATGCCTAAAGTGGCAGTTTACAAATGTTGCCTGCGCCCATCTTCTGGTCTTCACCCGAAAGGCGGGGCCAGAGCAGCTGTTCATGACCAACTTGACCCTTTTTTTCAGAGAAAAAGCGGCTGATTCCTCTTTATTCATTCAGCGGAGTAGGTTAGCCTGACCATGCAGCAGCCTTTCTTTCCTGATTGCATCCACCCAAATCTCCCCGTTTCCATGCAATCATCATGACAACACAAGTTGGACGCGCTGGACGGAACGGCGAGACAGCTGCATTCGCTGTGCAATGCAATCATGTTCACAAGAAACTTCAGACATCACAAATCGTCAACATTTTTTAGCAGCAAATTCAGTAGCAGCGCCAGCATGGTGAACTGTTCATTCAGTTAGTACAACAAATATCAGCAGAAACAGTTAGTTGTTGATACTGAATTTGCTGAATCCACTTTCTATGAATGAATTATTCCTAGTATTTTGCAGTAGACTAATGATAAATAAATGCAGGTACTAATGATACGAAGTCTTCTGTTTCTGTAGCGTGAGCAACACCGTCCAGCAAACCTGATGCAACCTGACAGCGACAGCAGTAGGCATAGATAGAGGTACCCTGGGCATCTAATACCAATCATTAGCCAAATATGAAACAGGAGCAACAAGGACAGCAGCTTAATCAAACCTTGTCATGATATAAACAACCTGCAGTTCACATCACATACTCCTAGCTTTTTTCGCCAACAACACATTGTGGAGGGGCCGGGTCACACTCACATCCCGATTACTTCACTAGCTGAATTAGGATAAGAACGCCCTGGTCTAATATGGGCTTAAGGGTCTCTTTGGCACGGCTTATGCACTACAGCAGCCACACGTTTTGCCGAGTGCCCCATGCACTCGGCAAAGGCACCCATGCACTCGGCAAATCCTTTGCCGAGTGCAACACTCGGCAAAGAGGCTCCGTCGAACCTTTTCACGGTAAAGCCTGCTTTGCCGAGTGGCAAATCTCGGGCACTCGGCAAAGGATTGACGGCCGTTGGCCGAAGGCTCACGCCGTCTTAATTTTTTTTAATTTCTTTGCCGAGTGCAACACTCGGCAAAGAATTTTCTTTTTTTTTTCAAAATTCTTTGCCGAGTGCCATATCGCCGAAGCACTCGGCAAAGCCTGTTTTTATTTTTTTTAAAATTTTCTTTGCCGAGTGCCACTGCCAAGGCACTCGGCAAAGCATTTTTTATTTTTTTTTAAATTTTCTTTGCCGAGTGCAATGGCCATTGCACTCGGCAAAGCCACAGCAATTTTTTTTGTTTTTTGCTTTTCCATGTAAACAACAGTGCATATATATATATTAGAAACCACAATTCAACACAATATATCAGGAAGCACATATATATATATATCACAAACGACCAATTATGTCCGAAATCCACAATATATTACAAACCACAAGTTCACAAGTTCAATACATAAAGGCATGCCTACATAAAACCGACTCCGGAAGCGGCTCACGGCGAATGTGAGGGTTGCAACGCCCTAACTTGCGATGTCGGCGACCCTCCGAGATGGTTCGACGCCGCCCCCGATTGATGCTGCACAAAAGAGAAGAGATTGCACGTGAGGGACAAGATAAAAATATAAGCAGTTTAAAGAAAAGTTGAAAATTTCGGTAGCACCTCCCCTGCACGGGGAGGTTTCCAAAACCTGCAAGAAAAACGTCGGCACGAAGGCCGACAACCACATTTCCGGCACGAAGGCCGACACATCAACAAACCCGGCACGAAGGCCCACACATCAACAAATCCAGCACGAAGGCCATCACTAGGTTTGACACTAAGCATGAGCATAGAAAGTAAAGCATCCGTACTCATACTCACCGGAGTAGAATCTGGACGATGTGGTGGTGGTGGTGGTGGTGGTGCAAGTAGGTTGGCTGGGATCTCCCAGCCTTGTTGCAGCCCAAGGTGTTGCACGAACTGGAGCAAACCTGCTTGCTAGGCCTCCAAAGCTTGTAGCCTCTGACGCTCGGCCTCCCGCTCAGCCAGCTGGGCCTCCTGCTGGGACCGAAGTTGCTGCAGCTCGGCCTGCAACATTTGACACCAATGTTTCAATAATGCATAGCTAAGGAATGTAAATGACAAAGAACGACGAATGAAACTGGAATACTTACCTGGAGTGCTGCCACCGATGACGGCCATTGCCTTATGGGCACGCTAGAGCTCGTGCTCGCTGCTCGGAGGCGGTGGAGAGGAGGAGTAGAGCCCGTGTCGAGGATGCTGTCGCCAATCCAGAAACACCCATGCTTCTTGCCTTCCCCCACCCTCATCACGAGCTCAGGATCAAGGCGCTCCTCGGTCCTCGGATCGTAGTCGGGCCCGTGGACTGACCTTGCCGCCTCCGTGTAAGAAGTGAGGCGGGTTGTAACACCTCGGGTGTTTAAATATTAAAAACCGGATATATCATCATATGCATTGCAAGGCATTGGTCATGTTGCAAATTTTGTTATGCATTCACTAAAACAAGTTTACATTTATGTTATAAGTATTGCTTGATATTGTTTGAATCAAGTTTGAAATCTTTGTATTGATTTGAAATTCCGAAAACCCTGATTTTCAATATTTAAATCCGACCCTGAAAATCCATTTCAAAATCGAAGCATATTTTGGGGTTGAGTCTTAAAGCAAAGTTGTAGAGCTTGTCGAGTTGTACAAAGTTTATTTTTGGAGTTTTTCAAGTTGTTTAGTAAAATTTGAAGTTATTTAAAAAGGCGAAATTCCTTAAATATCCCCGTTTTAAATTCAAAAGTTAATTTCAAAATGTAGGCCGAATTTGGGTATGGTTTCAAAAGCAAAGTTGTATAACTTTTGATTTTGAACAACTTTTGTTTTTGGAGATTTTTGAGTTGTTATGAAAATTTGGGAGTAATTTGGGAATTTTGGAGGATGACAATTCTGTAATTTCGATGAACAGTAACCGCATAAGCCAACTCACCGTCTACTATTTTCCTTCTGCTTCCAGACGTGACGGTGGCCGCCCTTGGCTTCGCGCTGGCTCGGGAAAGGCTCCAGCGTGGCTTCTCCTTGCTTCTGAGCCACTCTATAAGGACTTCACCGTCGCCGTTTTTCGCCACTCTCCTCTGTTTTCCAGTCGCCATCGCCGCTGCTCTGTCGTGCGTTTCCCGTCGCCTTAGTGCCTCCAACATTTCGGCAAAGCTTGTTCTAGCTCTGCCTTTCTTCCTCGCAGCCAGCAACCTCACCGTCGTGCTTGCGCCATCGTGGCCAGCGCTCTCCGTTTTGTCCACCACAGTCGCCGGAGCACCGCCACCGTCGACGTTTTGCTCCGCCGTGGTTGCTCGGGTCATCGACCTGCTTCACCGTTGCTTCTCCGGCCCCATTCTTTGCTCCATCGAGTTTGGGGTGAGCTACTGGTGCTTCCTGTGCACGTCGAACCACTCATTCATTGTTCTTCCGATCCAGCTTTATGCTCTAGTGCGTTCAGGGTGAGCTCCTGGTTCTTTCCGAGTTGTTTATGTGAGCTCCTGGTTCTTTCCGAGTTGTTTATGTGAGCTCCTGGTTCTTCTGAGTTGTTTGTGTGAGTTCTTGGTTCTTTCCGAGTTGTTTGTGTGAGCGGGTGTTTTGAAAATGAATTTTTCCTTTTTCAGAAATGATTGAATAGTGCTGTAATTTGTTATTTTTGTGTAGATTTATTTAGAGCTCCAAAAATTATGAAAATTTTTTTGTGACTTCTTTGTGATGTGTATTATTTAGGAAAAATATCAAATGTTGATTTTCAGTACTTTTTGAATGTGATAAAAATTGCTCAATTAATTAATAAATGAGTTTCTAGGATTTTTCTAGACTTATTTATGTATCCAAAAATTATGAAAATTGTTTTGTCACTTAGTTATCATGTGATGAACATATACAAAAATGTTGAGGTCAATTGGAACAAGTTGATTTATTTCATAATTATTAATTAATTAATTAATTAATTCATAAAAGCAAATAGTAACCTTTAGTGATTTAGGTTTTGTTTGAGTTTTTGATTGAGTGATGTTCTTGGGTCATTAGTTGGTGATGATCCTTGGCAATTGATGTGAGTGTTATGAAAATGGTTTAGTTAGTTTAACTTGTAACGGTACTACGAAGGAAAGTTGTTTTCAAGTTGTTAATTTTGCATCCATCATCAGGCATCATGTTTCGTATTCCGCATCATGTTAAACATGGCATTATTTTTACGTGTAGTGAACGAAGGTGATCACGTGGTAGCTAATCAAGTAGTTGAGGAGGTTGATCCGTCTGTGGAGGTTGGAGTTGATATCGGTGGAGCGACTCCGGACCCGAACTTTTCCATCAACGAAGGCAAGCCCCGGATGCATACAACCCTACCTTGTATTTTACAAATTGATTTTGCTTTTGCTTCTTTTTACTGCATTAAGTGATTAGGAGTCAAGTGAAAACCAAATTGGTACCTTACCAACCTTGTTATTCCATATTTACCATATTACCAGTTTTAAATTCGTATATGCCAGTTTTGCTTAGCTATGCTTAGAACGGTGAAAGTCGGGTGATTACCTGTCATCTGCAAGTTTTAAATGGAGCTTTGGTTAAATATATTAACATGTGATATGAGAATATGGAGTAATAAATCTAGACTGGGCGGACTCGGTGGGTGTGAGCCACAAGACATGGAGGTCTTGTGAGCAGGTTCTTTCCGCCTGTGTCGATTAAGGTCCGTCCATTGTTGAATTGCATGAGGTGAGACTTTGTAGTACTAACCACATACTTCGGTAAGCCTTAACTTGGTTATTCTATTATGAGAATGGCTACTCGCGCACTGGGAGTGGAGAGATGGCGGGAATAGCGTGTACCCACATGGCAATGGGCTGGATTGGTGGAGTACTATATTCTCGGGTGGCGCGGACCCGTTCTTGTTTTAGAGGATCTGAGGGTTGGTTGATATATGTAAGTTAGGGACCTGCATATGTCGTGTGGTCTGGAATTCCCAGCTGGGTTATAATCGGTTCGAATCATCGTTGCTCCTCGGTTATGGAGACTCAACTCGCTGTTCAACATCGTAGTATTAATAACTGGAACTTGAGGATGGTTTGAGAAGGTGTTGGTTACAAAGTTTCATGATCTCAATACGGATCGTGTCAGCTTTGTATATGATCTTTATGAAGTTTTAAACGTTGATATAAAGAATTTTGTTAAAATGCTTTTACGCAAAAAGAACCTTGATTATTGCTAAAGCCATACCTTGAATCCCATGAGCCTGCATTCCTACGTTATTTTAAATTCTTATTTCGGTTAAGTCTTGTTGAGTACTTTTGTACTCAGGGTTCGTTTACCCTTGTTGCAGGTGAGGCTCATGAGCAGATCTGTTTTGGATCGTCTTTGCATGACCCATTGTTCAATCTTGATGACGATAATTAAATGTGTGGTCCTTGGGCAGGGCAGCTTATGTTGTGTGTTTTGTAATATATTATAATGTCACTCCACTACTTTGGTTTGTTTTATTATCGAACTTAGTTGTATGGTTTGAAACAAATGGTTTGTAAACTATGTTATTGTAAGTCTTCCGCTATTTTTACTCTGATGTATCTATTTGAATAAACTGTTGTAATACTGCAATGACTCTGTAATGTGATCCTGCTCGGAAATCGTGGATGATTCGGGGTTCCCCAAGAACACCCAACAATCTTCTTAAGTTACCGGGAACATATGCATAGATGTCAAAGGTCGTTGGACAGTGACAGGTGCATGTGGGCCCTATAATTTAGGAGGTTCTGCCACATGGGTGTGGACGCTGGAGTTGGTGTACACCTCTGGGCCTGCAACCGGGTTGTACTCGATGTTGGACTTTGCCGGGCCCATGTGGGCCAGAGCATACGCCGTGAGTTGGCCAATTGGCTGGCCACCGTGCGCCGCCGACTGCGAGAAAGACAACAACATGTGGTAAGAAATAATGCAAAACTGAGCATGGCTAGATAAGACAAATGGTGGAGACTTACATATGTCTTAGCATACTTGCTGAGGCTGGCGCTGCCCTGATGGTGAGGTACACCTGGCATCATCATACGGTGCTCGCTTTTCTCTTGGTGCGCCCTCTGCCAGTCCGCGTCCAACCATTTGTCCACTATAGCAGCCCAGCAATCGGGGTGGGTGGCGCACCAGTTTGGAATCACCTACAAGCCATCATAAGATCAAATTAGGCATAGTTAATCTTAGAAGAAATCAATAGGAGATGTTTTCTATTTACCTGTAGGTACTGCTCCCTGGTAAGAACCTCTGTCTCCCTTCTTGCCTGTGTCTTGTTGATTCTTCTGTTACGGAAGGTGGCGTTGTAGTCTTTGCGCGCCTGGAGGCGGGCCTCATAATACAAGTCCGAGACACGCCTTTTACAGGAAGCGTAAGCCACCTGATACGCCCTATCCTCCTGTCCCGGCTGGCATCTAAAGAAGTCCTGCATAAAGACATGAGGTATCCATTATTTTGTTTAAAGAATGTGCATTGAATGCAATGAATTGAGGGCCGTAGTGCGAGAAAGGCTTACCCACAACTCCTGAATCACCCGATCTGCCAAGTTTCTATGCTCATTGTTGGTGGCGACGGGGGCGTACTGGTTGAACGAGGGTACCACTAGGTCCTCATCCTCTGACGTCCACACCAGGCCAGGGAAGTGTTCCCTGCACATAAGTCCTAGGATCCCATTGACATTGCGAGCCTCGATCCCCTCCTCCACAAGCATCCAGTTCCTGCACAAGTGGTTAACAATAGTTATTATTAGCTCTTATTATCATTTTTCAACATATCAAATGAAGAACATATGAAGTTACTTACTTATCCCCCTCGGGTGCAATCAGTGGGTGGCGGTGAGGAGGAATCGGTCGCTTCGGGAGCTGGCTGGGACCTCGCAAGTAGGGTTTGGAGGCTACAGAGGAAGTCGAACCCCCTGCCCCCTCCTTAGACGTGTGCGGAACCACCTCCTCATCATACATCTATGGAGCCGCCTCCTCGCCCATCGTGGGCAGAGGGCTATCGTCGTCCCTAGAAGAGCACGAGGAGCCACGCTCGTGGTCAGTCGACGGCTCCCGCCTAGGCCTACCCCTCGGCCTCCTCTGCCTCTGTGACATCTCCGCCTCCACCTCCGTCTCCTCAGCCTATGGCGTGTCCCTCGATCTCATGTAAGTCGAGTGACAGCTCCTCCTAGTGGGCCCCATCACCTGCAATTAAAAAGAATAAACCAGTATTAGTCAAGATAAACAAGAAGTACTTAGCAAGGTATGCAAAAAAAAAAAGAAAATGTAATTACAAAATAACATAGTATTACATGTATTTCTAATATTCTTCATGATCGGGATTATCTGAACGATAGGTATCGTCATCACTATCAAGAGCCTCCAAATCATCAACAGCCTCATGCTCATCGCTGTCGTTGTCTAGTTGTAGTCCGTCAAGCATTTTCAAGTCTCTCAGATCATGCACCTCATCTGCAGCTTCCTCGTCAACAACCCATTCCTCGTCTACTTCCATTTCAATCTCTCCTGTTAAGCCTATCTCAAGCATCCCTGGTAGCCCCTCGTCTTGTTGATAGAACTCCCCGTCATCATGCGTGGGTGGGTTCAAGTTGTAATCATCATCGTTTGGGCGAGGTAATTTACCATGTGGTGATACCTTGTGCACAATATACCAACCCTAAAGACGTGGGTCGGTTTTGCAAGCATATGGACAATAATAAACTTGCCTGGCTTGTTGAGCCACAATATAGACATCATCTCCTGGATAGAAGGAATCCTGTCTAATTTCGACTATCCCAAGTTTAGGGGACTTTTTCGATACTGTAGGATTAAACCACTGGCATTTGAATATGACTGGCCTAGGTGCTTTTTCACCATGGTATTGGAGCTCGTATATTTCTTCAACTGTGCCATAATAGTCCTCCTGCTCAGCGCCGGGCATATATACTCCGGTATTCGTGGTCTTTGCATTGGGCCGACTCTTCTCGTAGCTTGTTGTGTGAAAGCGATATCCATTCACGTCATAAGCGTTAAATGATGAGACCTTATAGTCAAAGCCTTTGCCCACTTGTCGTAATTCGACACTTATAGACAAATCACTTTGGCACTGCAAGGTAAAGCAGGAGAGAAATCAAATTAGGTAACTTGGAACGCCAAACTTGGAACGAGCTAAGTTGGTCAAAAGGTACCTTTCTTTGGAACCATGTAATGAAATCAGGCGAACCATGTTCAAGAAGGGTTGCTCGTTCATGGTCAGAAGGTGGCCTTGGATGATGCCAGTATTGGTCAAAAAATTCCCTGCACCGACAAGCAACAAGGTTGTTGGATGCAGAAAAGATGACTGGCTATGTAACAAGTTCGTTGAGAATTTACCTCTGATACTTGTCGACTTCGTCAAGGTTTGTCAACACGTAGAGCATGATCTTGTGCCACTCTTCATTGGTCAAGAACTTTTTGGATGCTCCACTTGATCTCCCACGTTGCCCTTTGAATAGGCTGAGGGTCGATTCATTTTCGTCCTCGTTGTAACGAGGGGGTGGATTATGCACGCTAGGAAGGTTGTCACTATATATAATGTTGTGAAGTTTGACACCTCCTCATGAATGAATGCCTCTGCTATGGAAGCCTCAATCCTGCCTTTGTTTCCACATTTCTGGCGAACAGTCTTTAGACATCTCTCAATTGGATCGCACCAACGGTTCTGCACGGCCCCCCCATTCGGACCTCGTTCGGGAGGTGCAAAATCAAATGCTGCATCGACAAGAAAAAGCCAGGTGGAAAGATCTTCTCCAACTTACAGAGCAACTTGGGTGCCGTTTTTTCCAACTCCTCAACCACTTTCAGAGAGATCTCCTTGGCACAAAGCTGGTGGAAGAAAAAGCTCAAATCTGCCAGCACCTTCCAGACATGCTCAGGGATGTAGCCATGAACCATCGACGAAAGAAGCCGCTCAATCCATATGTGGAAGTCATGACTCTTCATCCCTAACACTCGGCCAGTATCTGGGTTCGCTCCCCTCCTCACATTCGCTGCAAACCCATCAGGGAAACTTAACGTCTGCATCCATTGTATCACTTCCGTCCTATGCTTCTTTTCCAAGACGTAATCGGCCTTAGGCCTTTTCCATGGTTTGCCGTCTCTTGGAGGCAGCATCTGTAGCTTTGGTCTATCGCATAGTGTTGCCATGTCTACTCTAGCCTTAGGGTTGTCCTTTGTCTTGTCAGGAATGTCCATGAGTGTTGCCCAAAGTGCTTCGGCGACATTCTTCTCAGTATGCATTACGTCTATGTTATGTGGAAGGAGAAGGTCATCAAAATAGGGAAGCCTCTCCAATCCCGACTTATGAGTCCACATATGTTCCACACCATAGCCCACATAGCGATCTTTGTTTGGATTATCTTTCTTTGGATTAACATTCTTTCTTTTACCCTTCTTTGGATTATCTTTCTGCGTCGGGACCATGAGAGCATCTATCTGAGCATGAACTTGGCCACCAGTCATCTTCTGAGGTGCAGGGTCGGTCACCGTGACACCTTTCGTGAAGTTCTTGGTGTCTTCTCTGAATGGATGGTCAAGAGGGAGGAACTACCAATGCTTGTCGAACGACGAGAACTTGCCACCCTTCTTCAACCAAATGAACTGTAGAGCTGCCTTGCATACCGGGCATGGAAACTTCCCGTGGACACACCAGTCGGCGAATATCCCATACGCTAGGAAGTCATGCATGGAGTACAAGTACCAAACATACATTTTGAAGTTCTTCTTTGTAGCTCGGTCGTAAGTCCATACGCCTTCATTCCAAACCTTGATCAATTCATCATAAACCGGCTCCTTGTACAAACCCATTTTGTTTCCCGAGTGTCCGGGAATTATCAACGTCAAGAATATGTTTTGCCGTTGAAGTAGGGCCCCGGGGGGGATTGAGGGGATAGAAAACATGGGCCAACAAGTGTATGGGGCCGACATCATTCCATAAGGATTGAACCCATCCGTTGCCAGTGCAATACGTACATTATGGGCCTCTTCATCTTTGCCACGATGGTTGCCATTAAAGCTTTTCCATGCTTCACCATCTGCTGGATGTACCATCTTGTCAGGATTGTATCGAACGCCATTCTTGTGCCATGTCATCTGTTTCGCGGACTCCTCGGACATGAATAGCCATTGGAGCCTCGGTATGATCGGAAGGTATCGTAGGACTTTCATGGGGATCCCCTCATTCTGCTCCTTCTTGTCATAGATATGCAAAGATCCGCATACCTCCAACCGTATCTGTTTTGGACGGGAGACGCCTAACTGGGTTACGTACGAGAACTGTAAGCAAGAGAGGTCAATTATACCTAGGGTGGCGGTGGAGAAAGGCTAGCGGCGCAGTGGCGAGTCGGTGCAGTGGCGAGATGAAGCAGTGCAGGCACGACCGCAGCGCCGACGAAGACGATCGGGATCGCCGAGGTGCTCCGGGTCCCCTCCGACAGCTCCTGCTCTGCAAAAGAAGAAACACATCACTATTACTTGAAAAATTCGGCAGAACCTCCCCTATACGGGGAGGTTTCCAAAACCTACAAGAAAAAGCCGGTACGATGGCCAACGTCCACATTTGGGGCACAATGGCCCACACATACACAAACCCAGCACGAAGGCCGTCAACACATAAACGGCACCAAGGCCGACACCCCCGGAGCCTTTACCTTTTCTCCGGCAAGGGACGGGGACGACGGCATGGACGAACGGCGATGTGCGGGGACGACGAAGTGGACGAACGTCGTCGACGAACGGCGTGAATGGTCATCGGACCGAGGTCTGTCTCCTCCTCCCCCTTCTCCTTCTTCTTCCTCCTCCTTCTTCTTCTTCCTCCTTCTTCTTCTTCCTCCTCCTCCTCCCTTCTCCTTCTTCCTCCTCCCTTCTCCTTCTTCCTTCTCCCTTCTCCTTCTCCTCCCACCTCCCTTCTCCTCCTCCTCTCTGCAGGGACGGCCGGGCCAGGGGCAGGGCCGGCCACCGAGGGTGTGGGGGGCCGGGCATCGCCAGGGGCGGCGGTCGGGCGGGCGGGCGGGGGCCTTGGCGGCGGCGGTAGGGTGGGCTGGCGAGGCGCGGCGTGGCCGATCTTGGGCGAGGCCGGGCGGCGTGTGGCGCAAGCGGCGCGGGGGCGATGCGGGGAGGGGCGGCGTATGCGGTGGGCGGCGGGATTGATTTGGGCGGCCAATGGCCGGCAGGTGAGGGGCGGGCGTGAATGAGGATAGGGTTGGAGGAGGATGGGCCGTGGGCCCTTATTCCAGAAGGGATTTTTTTTCGAAATATCCTTTGCCGAGTGCTGCGGCCTGGCACTCGGCAAAAGACCCTCTTTGCCGAGTGTCAGGTATGGCACTTGGCAAAGTATTTTTTGTTTTTTTTTGAATTTTGGATGGGCCGTGGGCCCTTATTCCAGAAGGGATTTTTTTTGAAATATCCTTTGTCGAGTGCTGCGGCCTGGCACTCGGCAAAGACCCTCTTTGCCGAGTGTCAGGCATGGCACTCGGCAAAGTATTTTTGTTTTTTTTGAATTTTGATTTCAAAATATTTTTTGTAGACCTTATCTATTGTTTACAAGCACATGTTAAAATTTGGGACCTTTTTATAGCTTTTGGCTATATTTCTTGAATTAATTTTGTTTACTTGCATTTTTTTCCGAAAAAGTAAATTTGAACTGCAGGTGCATGAAATAATGAAATGTAGCCATTGAAAAAATGATAGTCATGTTGTAGAGTGTATTTTGAGGCCGTATGCAGGAACTCACCCAAAATTTTGAACGCTTTGTTCGCCAAACATGACGACCCGCTTGTGGTCGGAGTGTATTTAAATTATAGAAAATGCAAACGAAGTCCAAAATTCATGAAACCCGCTTGTTTGGCGATCACACGACACCTCGACAAGTTTCGTGAATTTTAGACTTCGTTTGCATTTTCTATAATTTAAATACACTCTGACCACAAGCGGGTCGTCATGTTTGGCGAACAAGGCGTTCAAAATTTTGGGTGAGTTCCTGCATACGGCCTCAAAATACACTCTACAACGTGACTATCATTTTTTGAATGGCTACATTTCATTATTTCATGCACCTGCAGTTCAAATTTACTTTTTCGGAAAAAATGCAAGCAAACAAAATTAATTCAAGAAATATAGCAAAAAGTTATAAAAAGGTCCCAAATTTTAACATGTGCTTGGTATGTAAAAGAAATATGGTTATGAGACCCTAGAGTTTGGTGGGGATTGTTGGATGTATTATGGGCTTGCCCCGTATAATATTTAATAAATCAAATAAAACTCTATGGTCTATAACATTAAGCATTGTATGGTTTAATACTATACGGGATTTTGACTGAACGGTGACTCAGCTTATATGGTTGGAAATTATTCATCTTAATTGAGAAGCTGAGAAAAGGACAAAGGCGTGCCACACGCGTGCATGCCACCGCCGCCGCCGGTCGGCCCGAGGCCGAGGCCGTGGCCGTGGTGAGGTGAGGCAGGCAGGCAGGCGGGCGGGCGGGCGTGGCTAGTCTTTTGCCACTTAATCCACACAATTACAGGAGTTTTCTCTCCTTTATGATGGAGACGAACTGATTGCGCCAGTTACCGTCCCTTCCGCTCTTCGTCTCCTGGGATTCTCCGCTGCCTTTCTCCCTTCCTATCGCAGCCATAAATCCGTAGTCCTCCGTCAGTCCAGATCTCCTACTTCCGCTACCGCTCCTGAGAGAAACCACATCTCAGTAGTCTTCTGTCTTCCCCGTCCCGAACCTCTGCGCGCACGGAGCAACGGGAGAGCAGGTGCCTCCGGAATCCTCGTCTGCCTGTAAACCTTGCACGGGGTGTGCGGGCGATTAGGTTTTTAGGGAGCGATCCGCGACTGCTCGTCCACGTACGGTGATCGCTCGCGGAACCCGTCTTCTTCCTGGTGATTGCTTACGGAACACCAAGGCGTCTTCTTCCTGGTGACCGTTCGTGGGACTGCACTGCGAACATCTCCCTGCATCGACTGTGGTCCACGACTTCGAGCAACGCACTATGTCGACTAGTGCGAATGGAGCCTCCGATGCCCTCGGCATGGAACCCTCCGCTGGGTATATTCTTATCTCTGTAATTACCGCATTTTGCATTCTTACTGTATCGATCTGTATGTCATGTCTGCATGCTGTAGCATTCGTTAGCAATATACACATGCACATATATGTCGTCACCAACCTACTGATGTTATATTTCTGGATTAAATTGACCATAAAAATGCCACTTTTCTAACACCATTGTGCTCTTCACTCTTTAGTAAAACAAGTATGGATGTCTGATTACATTGATGGACAGTAAAACAACTAGGGCGTCGCATTGATCGCATTTAAGCATGCCATTTTGGGATGTTTGATGTGTCCAAACAAGTACTGATGGCACACTATTATATTTCCTATCCATTTGCATTGTGTGTAATAATAATCAAACTATTTAAACTGCATTTGGAGGTCCATCCCTAAAAAGCAGTTACATGGACCATATATATATGACATAGCATAATGCCTTGACAGTAACCACTGCTTTATAAAGATTTTACTGCTTTGTTTCTTGCAAATAATAATCGTGAGCGCGACGTAACAGTCTGCAACTGAGAGAGAGAATTAATAAGCAGGTGCCGCTAGCTAGGTACCCAAAGGAGCAAGTTGCAAATGATCTTTGGCCCATCAAATTGGGTCACCGAATTTGTCACTCTCAACCACTAGCATGCATGCAGTACGTAGTAGTAAAACAAAACTGTTTGGTGCACCAAACAGAAAATTAATCAATGAACATTTACTATAACCTCGCCAGGTCCAGCTAACAATTGTTGCTCGGATGCAGAGACCACAAAAGTAGATGCTTCAACTTTAAGCTGGACAGCAGGACAAGTGCAACAAGAACAAATTTAATTGTCGGTGCAAGTAACTTAGAACCTGGAATTGGAATACGAGGCGGAATTCAGGTTGTCATGTTAGGCTCCGGAGCAGCCATTTACAGTGACGAGTTACCGGCTCGCTAGGTTCCAAACATCTTACAAATTGAAATGGAATGATTTTTGAAGGTGGTCACCAGAGCAATCTGAAATGTGCAGCAAAATTTACGTCCATTATATTGTACTGTAATAATTGAGGGTGTCTGTCCCATCCGGACGCCGCGCCCACTCCACTTCGCTACTGCTGCGCCGCTAGCTCGCGCTCGTCATGCGCGCCTCCCGCCCGGCCGATCCAAAGCTGATGCTCGTGGCGCTGGTGGTGGTAGTGCTCGCGCGCCGCTGCTAGCGCTGGTGCTGGTGGTCGCTGGTGCAGGACTGGGCTTCAGTCCCGGTTGGAAAACCTCCTTTAGTCCCGATTTCCCAACTGGGATTGCAAATCCGGAACTAAAGGCCCCCCTTTAGTCCCGGTTCTCTACCGGGACTGAAAGTAGACCTCTAATCTCGGTTGCTATTACCAACCGGAACTAAATTGCCCCCCAGGTATTGCACTGGGGCTGGTACCTGTAGTCCCAGTTGGTGTTCCCAACCGGTACTAAAGGTTCTTTTTTTCCATTTCATTCCTTTTCATTTTATGGTTTTTTTTTCAATTCAATTCTTTTTGTTTCGATTAGCTTTTCGTATACGAATTCTACGCTGCTAATATACGTCCACGTATAAGGTTTTGTTCGAGCATTATACATAAATAACACACTAAAATGTATGAAACTACATATATACAAATATTTTAAGAGGTTGTACATGCATGGAATATGTACATAATAAAGTCACAAAAACCTTGTACTCATGTCCTTGGGATTTTATTCAACCCTAATCTTCAGTCGTATAGCTACTAGGTATTAATTCTTTAGGGTCACAGTGGTACGCGCCTTTAGGATCTATGACCTCATCCATAAGAAATTCTGCCAATGCCTCTTGAATTGCTTTGATCTGATCACATCGCATAACCTTGTGCTTCCTCCATTCAATCTTCAATTGGAATGAAAGGAAAAGTATGAATATATATATATATATATATATATATATCAACACAATGATAATAAATAAATTATGAATATATGATTATATATATCAACACAATGGTAATAAACATATTATCCTCCACTTGAGGTCGCCATCTATCATATGGAGTAACAGTGTCCTTGAATGTGCGATTCGGATCCATGAAACCAACATCAGTTAACCATTTTCTCTTTAGTTTCAGCATCTCATATCTGCATTTATATAGTACAAAAGAATATATATAGTGTGAGGATAACTATATATAAACAACGGACTAACATGCAAGTTACTTCAATTGTAGAAAGAATCACTTAAAGACACCAGCAGCTGAGGAGAGATTTGTCGAGAGCGTCCCGGTTCAATAGTTGGTGTAATTCATTGAACTCAATATGTAAAACGTCATAGCCACTGGAGTAATGCTCTGGTCTAATTCTGACAACAAGCCATGCCTCTTCGTTGTCACACGCTCTTAAGTACCACTTGTTTAACAAGAACATTTGTGTACCCAGTGACGACAAGAACTTAGGGTTGACAAGACTCCTGCCATACTGATAGGTCCGGTAAATATCAAAGTTGGCTATTGGTATGGATCCTCCCCCAGTGAGTTGTTCAGGTGTGAGACCTGTTGTGGCCATGAAGTCTTGGAGTGTCTCCCTATCGATTAGACCACCTTGTGCGTTTGTACAATCATCCTCAACAACTAGCGGGTCGATAGATTGCTTAGATTGCTGCCCGAGCTATGCAACATCTTTCCCTGCTCTCTTCGCTTTCAGTGATGCCTTATATGACTTGTCGAGAGAGCGTTCATAGTCCGATAATGGCGAGGGCTTACATGCATCACGTTGCTTTTTCTCGCGCTCATTGATTTTTTTCCTTAGTTCTCGTTGAGCTATGTAGTGCTGCTTTGGCGGGGTTTTCTGAAGTTACAACCTCCTTGCTCTTGATTCTGCTAAACTTTGCTTCTAGTTATCCAAATCTTTTTGTGCTGTCGCTTTTGATTTCTCTTCAGATTTCTCATAAGCAGCTTCTCTAGAGGGGGTTTTGTTTTACGACGGTTGGCTTTCTTCTTCACCAGGGACTTCACCGAGGGCGGGGGCCTCTTCTAGCTCTACGGTGCGGGAGGCGGAGGAGGGGGAGACCACCTTGGAGGAGATGGAGATGGAGAAGCAGCCGTGCCATGGAATGCATCATCATCGTCTAGAGCATCATCATCGTCCATAGCACTCTGATGATCATCATGGGATGGAAGAACTGGACTAAGGTTGGGAGACCTGTGAGTACAAAAATAATTATTACGCGAGAAGCCAATACTTGAGAATGATTATTGAAAAACTATTTCGTTCACTTTCATCCGCACCTATCATGAGGTAGTTGAGGAGGAGGCGACGGTACCCTAGCTGCCGCACCGGGAATAATGTTGTAGCGCTTGCGCCATAAAACGAATGAATGCTCTGCTTGTCCTAGGGTCTTCTCCCCATCACCTCCAGGAAAGTCAAGAGGCACTTCCCTATAGTCTTTGATAACTCTATCCACCAAGATGCTATAATAGCCAGGTGGAATTGGATTCCCATGACTTGTTGGTGTCTTCTCAGGGACCACAGGGGAAACAATACAGTGTGCCACCAAGACTATGGCACCGGTATTCCCCAAGGGAATGTTCTGCTCACATGGTGTCAAAGGCACGGTGATGTCATCCATGGGGAAGTGATGCAATGCGTCATCTTGATTTGGGAGCTCAGTGGAAGCACAACTGCTTCTTAGCTGAGGGGGCTAACGTTGACTACATGCTCTGATGTTGATGACTGCCTCTGGCTACTCAACTGTAGTGCCACTTGACGTTTGATTTCCTCTTGCATTCTCACGTCCATGTTTAGTTCTCGCTCTCGCGATTGAAGCACTGCCTCTTCTAACCTGCGGATCCGCTCTGCCTCCTCATCCTTCCTTCGCTGACGGCTTCTGTAGGTAGCAACGTCCTCAGGGAAGCCATGCTGCCATGAAATCAACCCTTTGCCTCGTGTTCACCTAGGGTGTTCAGGAGTCTGGAGGGCGTACGTCAGCTCATCATTCTCTCGGTTGGGCACAAAAGCACCACTGGCAGAAGCATCTACAATATTGATAAGTCTTTGGGCTGCTGTTCCGATTTCTCCACCAATAATCGGCTCCCTGGTCTGTGGGTCCAGTGATCCCCCATGAGCGAAAAACCAATTCTTGGAGCGTTCGGGCTATTTGAGTGAAAATGGAGGGATCCCTTTGGCAAGCAAGTCTGCTTCCATTCTCTGCCACTTTGGAATGGCACTCCTATAGCGACCTAATCCTGTTTTATGATGTTATACCTTCTACCATGCATTATGTTGGTTCCTTCTCACTCGTTCCTCACCCTCTTTCGAGGTCTTGTACCTTACAAATTCAGGTCAGTCGTCCCTCAACTTTTTGCACGGGCTATTTTGACTGAAATCTAGAGTCAGATTCTTCTTGACAAATTCAGTGTACAGCTTCTTCTTCCAGGTCTAGAATTATGTGGCCATCTTCTTGAGAGCCTAACTTTTAACTAGTTTTCTTAAATCTTCACCTGCTGGTAGATTGAAATGTGCAGTGACTGAATCCCAAAGAAGGTCCTTCTATCGCTCAGAGACAAAACCAATCAAAGGATCATCCTTCTTCTGTTTCCATTCACGGATGCTGATCGGGATCCTGTCCCTAACAAGAACCCCCACAGTGGTTTACGAACTTCTTTGCATTATTTTTTGGCTGGAACAGTTCGCCGGTATTAGGATCGACTTATGTGATTATGTAGTGGCCCTCCAACTGTTTTGTCGGGCCTCGTACACTTTTACTACTTTTCATCGACGTCGTCGATCCAGAGGGCTACATACATAGAAACTCAAAGATTTAGTAATACATATATATATATGTGAATTATTGGAACTATGTTTAATTTCATATATATAAGAGATGCAAGATTATTAACAAATATACCTCGCCAGCATTTTCTTGCACAAGAAGTTCTTGCTCATCTTCAAAATTTAGTAAGTATTGAGAGCCGTCATCGAACTCCTGGTTGGCCTCATTCTGGTTGGGGCCATATTGAGTGTCGGCATTGATAATGTTCATCATGGCCTCATTCTGGTCGTAGTCGTCTTGCGGCTCGGCCATCTTAAGTACCACAACTATATATAAATGAAAACCATACACTAGACATGCATATGCAAATGTAGCGAGTCAGTGGCTTAAACTTAAATAACTATATATAGACTTCAGGGGTTATTATTTACGCCAAGCTCGATCTAGTTAGGGTTTGCACCTTGGTTAGGGTTTGGAGCGGATTCATGTCACACTAATTATGAAGAACCAAATTCAAATATATAACTATATAGAATTCAGGGTTATTATTTACGCCTTCGTTAGGGTTTGGAGCGGAGCTCGGCCGGGTTAGTGTTTGGAGCGGAGCTCAGGATATTAGGATATATATCAACATTAGTGTATATAAATATATGGAAATTCATGTCACACTAATAATGTTAATATATCAAAATTCAGATATATACCAAAAAATTCATAGCACTAAAAAACAATCTTTTCAATTGTGACGAAGATTCAAATATATTTCTACAACTATATATTGTAGTACACTACTACATTTTTTCTACAATTCATAGCACTCAACATTTTTTCTATATATATATATTAAAGTAAACTACTACATTTTTTTCTATTTTGTCTACAAATAAAATCTATCTATTTTTTCTATATTTTTCTATGCCGAAAAAATAATATGCACACACACTCATACACACCACATATGCACACACTGTTGCTCACATGTGTGCAAACGGAGTTCCTCCGGTGAGCACGGCGAGGGACGAGGACGGCAAGCATGAGCACGAGAGCACAGCGAGCATGAGCATGGCGAGCACGATCGAGCATGGCGGGGCCAAGGCACGTGCGATGCGCAGGCAGTCGACTGGAGATGAGGACGATGAGCGCGTGCGCGTAGAGCAAGCCGAGGACGAAGTTCACGCGTGGATGACACGCTCTGGCGACATGGACGAGCGAGGGCACCGGCGGGGTGATGAGGCAAGGGCGCTGGTGGGGTGACGAGGCCGGTGCTGGATCAGAGATGATGCAGACAAGGACGACGCGCTCCGACGGCGAGGATGAGCGAGGGCGCCGGCGGGGTGAGGAGGAGGACGCGCATGGAGCCAAGGACGAAGCGTGCGCGTGATGAGAGGTGGTACTGGAGGCAGGCGCGTGGAGCCAGTGATGACGAGGACGAGGATCGATGACGGCGGTGGATCCAAATCAGATCTGGGCGAGGGCGAGGACGACGGTAGCGGATCTAGATCTAGGCACCATGCACGAATGGGAGAGGCACAAGCTGGGCCGCCGGTGGAGACAGCATGAGGGGTGTGCGCGTGTTTAGGCGGTGATGATCGAGTAGCGGCGGCGTGGTGTCTCTCGGGCGAAGAAGACGAGATGATGGAGGGGGAGAAGAGTGGAGGCGATATATAGGAGGGACCTTTAGTCCCGGGCCATGCCTTGGTTATGATCGCGCTGTAACCATGGAGTGTCCTCATCATTTAGCAAGACGCTTGGGTCACTGTTCACTGTGAAGGGCAGAATTCCATCATTCTTTTCATAATCTTTTGACATGTCAGACCTGTCCTTGATTCCCATGATGTTTCTTTTCCCTGAAACAACTATGTGGCGCTTTGGCTCATTGTCTGAGACATTGTTGTTTTTCCCTTTCTTCGGTTTGGTGGACATGTCCTTCACATAGAACACCTGATTCACATCCTTGGCTAAGACGAATGGTTCGTCTCTATACCCAAGATTGTTGAGGTCCACTGTTGTCATTCTGTACTGATGGTCAACTGTTACCCCACCTTCAGTCACCCTCACCCATTGACACCAAAACAAAGGGACCTTAAAATAAGGTCCATAGTCTAGTTCCCATATCTCCTCTATGCAGCCATAATATGTTTCCTTATTCCCATTTGGGTCTGTGGCATCTATGCAGACACCACTATTTTGATTGGTGCTCCTTTTATCTTGGGCTATCATGTAAAATGTATTGCCATTTATCCCGTACCCTTTGAATGTTAGGATATGCCATGGTGGTTTTCTAGACAACAAGTACAGTTGCTCATCTAGACTCTCGTCACCCTAACATCATTTTCGCAACTAACTGTCAAAAGTTTCCATGTGCTGACGTGTAATCCAGGCTTCAGTCCTCCTCGGGAATTCACCATGTACAATGTCCTTGTGTACCTCGATATACAGATTCACCAAGGAGGAGTTTTGCTGAACTATGTAGTGTGCTTTATGGAAATAATCGTCCTCCTTGCAAATATATGCTTTCTTCCCTAGTGTTCCCTTTCCACATAGTCTCCCCTCATGCCGTGATTCAGGAACACCAATCAGGTCGAGGTCAGGAATAAAATCAACGCAGAACTCAATGACCTCCTTTGTTCTGTAGCCCTTGGCGATGCTTCCTTCTGGCCAAGCATGGTTGTGAACATATTTCTTTAGGACTCCCATGAACCTCTCAAAGGGAAACATGTTGTGTAGGAACACAGGACCGAGAATACTAATCTCTTTGATCAAGTGATCAAGTGAACACAGGACCGAGAATACTAATCTCTTTGTGTAGGAACATAATAGTAAAGAAGGATGGCAGGAACACCAACTCAAAGCTGACAAGACATTGGACCACGTCATTTTGTAGCTTTGCTAGATGCGCTGGATTGATTGCCTTCTGAGAAATTGCGTTGAGGAATGCACATAGTTTCACAGTGGCAAATCATACATTTGGAGGTAGAATCCCTCTTAATGCAACTGGAAGCAATTGCGTCATAAGCACGTGGCAGTCATGAGACTTTAAGTTTAGGAATTTCTTCTCATCCACATTTATTATCCCCTTTACATTTGAGGAGAAGCCAGATAGGACCTTGTTGTTGTTTAGGCATTCAAACATGCTTTCCTTCTCTTATTTGCTAAGAGTGTAGCTGGCATGACTTAATTACTGGCGTCCATCATCTACCTTCTCTAAATGCAGGTTCTCTTGTTCTTTCATACACTGCAGGTCCTATCTTGATTCCAGTGTATCCTTAGACTTCCCATATACACCCATGAAGCCTAGCAGGTTCACACAAGATTTTTCATCAGGTGCATCACGTCGATCGCGTTGCGGACCTCTAGGACTTGCTAGTAGGGTAGCTCCCGAAATATGGACTTCTTCTTCCACATGGGTGCGTGTCCGTTATCATCATTTGGAACTGGTTGGCTGCCAGGTCCCTTCACAAAGACTACTTGTACATCCTTAACCATATTGAATACATCCTCACCACTATGGTTGTTAGGCTTTGTTTGGCGCTCTGCCTTACCTTTAAAATGCTTGCCTCTCTTTCTTAGGGCATGATTCAATGGAAGAAATCGACGATGGCTCATGTATATGACCTTTCAACATTTTTTCACAAATATACCTTCCATGTCTTGAAAACAGTGCGTGCATGCATTATATCCCTTGTTTGACTGTCCTGAAAGATTACTAAGAGCAGGACAATCATTGATTGTTACATACAATAATGCTCGCAGGTCAAAGTGTTCCTGTTTGTACTCATCACACACACGTACGCCTGTGCTACTCCACAAAAGTAGAAGTTCCTTAACTAATGGCCTCAGGTACACATCAATGTCATTTCTAGGTTGCTTCGGGCCTTGGATAAGCACTGGCATCATAATGAACTTCTGCTTCATGCACAACCATGGAGGAAGGTTGTAGATACATAGAGTAACAGGCCAAGTGCTATGACTGTTGCTCTGCTCCCCGAAAGGATTCATGCCATCCGTACTTAAAGCAAACCTTAAGTTTCTTGTGTCATCTGCAAACTTCGGAAATTCTCTGTCAATTGCTCTCCACTGGGACCCATCACCGGGGTGTCTCAACATATCGTCTACTTTACGGTATTCTTTGTGCCATCGCAGCAACTTTGCATGCTCTTTGTTTCTAAACAAATGTTTCAAGTGTGGTATTATAGGACCATACCACATCACCTTGGTAGGGATTCTCTTCCTGGGATGTTCACTATCACCCTCAACATCACTAGGGTCATCTCGCCTGATCTTATACCGCGATGCATGGCATACCAGGCATGCATCCAAATTCTCGTACTCACCGCGGTAGAGGATGCAGTCATTAGGACATGCATGTATCTTCTGAATTTCTAATCCTAGAGGGCAGTCGACCTGTTTTGCTGCGTATGTAGTGGCGGGCAATTCGTTTGCCTTCGGAAGCATCTTCTTTGCGATAGTCAGTAACTCCCCAAATACCTTGTTGGATACACAATTCTTTGCCTTCCATTGCAACGATTCAAGTGTGGTACCCAACTTTTTTTGCCCCTCTTCGCAAGTCGGGTATAGCAATTTCTTGTGATCCTCTAGCATGCGTTTGAACTTGATCTTCTCCTTGTCACTTTCGCATTCTCTCTATGCATCATGGATGGCCTGACCAAGATCATCAGTAGGCTCATCTTCTGCCGCTACCTCTTCTTCAGCTTCCCCCATTGCAGTATCATCAAAGGCACCGTATTTAGCAAAACCACAGAAAATAATGTTGTCATCATTCCCTTCTTCTTTTTCTTCATCTTCTTCCATTATAACACCTCTTTCTCCATGCTTAATTCAAAAAATATAGTTTGGCATGAAACCCGATGTAAACAGGTGTTCGTGTAGGATCCTTGAGCAAGAACAATCCTTCTCATTCTTACATAGAACACATGGGCAACACATAAAACCATTCCGCGTGTTTGCCTTGGCCACATTTATTAATTCATGCACGCCCCTAATGAACTCTGGGCAGCGGCGGCCTGCGTTGTACATCCATTGCCGGTTCATCTGCATTACATGATGTACACCACATCAAAAACTTGTAATAACCCATATTATACAACATGCATGATTAGTAGTTAATTAAAAGATCCAAAATATCCATCAATCAACATGATTAATTAATATCCTATACCACATGGTTGTTTCACGTACTCTCAAATATTAATTTATTAAAAGCCTTGATACAATGTAGACAATCCCAGATAGCACTAAACAAACTAAACCTACAATGCACTTCAGCAGAATAAGGATTTCGTGATCAATTCCAACTAAAACAGATAGATCATTCTTCTGCTGGTTCACTGCCTCATCATATAAAGATGCACTCTCATCAGTTGCCTTTACAAGAGATTTTTGGAAGTGCTCAACATACTCTTCCTCCTAGTACCAACCGTCACATGATCTAGTGCCATCCCACTGAAATTACAACAACAAATCAAGAACTTTAATCAAAATCATCATGAAAAATGGCTACAAAGCATAACAAAACATGATAAAAAATTACTCACTTCGCGATCCAGACACGTGTAGAAGATGCTTCCTTGGTTGGGACCCTTCTTCTTCACCCTGTACTCCCTCACAGTCTTCTACCCACACTTGCCGCACGTAATGAGAGGGAGGTCCGGCCTCAGTCGCTTAGGGACCCCATGCGAGGCCGAGGACCCGGAAGCGGTTGCCATCTATGACTCTCTATACTCATTTTCATCAACTACTATAAATTTCTCATTTTATGAACCATGAAATTAAATGAGCTATATACTAATAAACCTTTTATTTCTCTATTTCTAAACCATGAAATGAGACATGAAAGGTGCATAATAGTTTTGATGAGCTACTATAAGATTCCTTCATCTACATATGCAAACAATCAAGTGATTTTGAGCTCAAGTGGCATATAAATAAAAAATATCAACCATTATTCCCAATCAACAAAACCAAAAATTTCTCTATTTCTAGGCCATGAAACGAGGCAATGAAAGGTGCATACTAGTTTTGATGAACTACTATAAGCTTCCTTCATCTTCATATTCAAACTATCAAGTGATTTTGAGCTCAAATGGTATATAAATAAAAAAAATCCACCATCATTCTCAATCTAAAAAATCACAAATTTCTCTATTTCTAGACCAAGAAATGAGCCATGCTAGTGATGAAACATGGGAGGATGAAGTTGGTAACCTTTAGAACCGAAGAATGGATGGAGGAATGAAGTCTTCACCAACCCCGTAAGCATGAACTCCTTCCACGAGTAAGAACAGAGAGAAGGCAAAGAGCTTGAAATGGCTCGGGCTGGGGGAGGAAGAAGGAGAAAGTATATAGCCCAGGACATGTAGTCTCAGTTTGTGGTATAAATCCGAACTACAGGTACAATTCTAGTCCTGGTTAGAGCCACCAACCGGGATTAAAGGTTTACTCATGGCTGGTAGCTCCAACCGAAACTGGAGGGTGACCTTTAGTCCCGGTTTGAGCCACCAACCGGGACTAAAGGTCCCCTCCTGCAAAAGTTGCGCCTCTAGCTATTGGGCAGGGGACTTTAGCCCTGGTTGGTAGCTCCAACCGGGACTAATCCTTTCTTTAGTCCTGGGCCCAAAAATAACCGGGACTACAGCCTTGAACCGAAAGTCTGTTCTCTACTAGTGGGTGCTCGCTCGGCCCATCGCGCGCGCCGCCCGCTGGGCCGAGCCAAGCCCGGTGGTGGTTGTGCTGGTGGTGGTGGTGCTCGCGTGCCACCCCTCGCCACCCACTCCGACCCCGATGGCTGGAATCAACTAGCGCCGGCTTCCCCTATGTTACAAAACGCATGTTTCAAGTGTTTGAGATGTTTCATAGGTATGTTGTAAATATTTCATATGTTGCAACGGTTGTACACATATGTTGTGTTGCACGGATTTTAACTGGATGTTGCGTAAGTTTACAATGTTTTTCAAGTGTTTTCAGGTTCTTTTAAGTGTTTCATACACATGTTTCAAGTGTTTACGTATGTTGCCAGTATTGCATCTGGATCTTTCAAAAGTAGATCAGGTGTTGCATCTCTCTCCTCTCCTTCTAATGCCTTGCCTCGATGCCACCTCCTCATCCTGGCTCTAGCCTCCGGCTGGTCACCCGATACGATGTCAATGCTAGGGGCACACTATGGGTCCTTCCAAACCAGAGGCAAAAGCAAGCTCCGCCTCCTCTCCCTCTTCTCAATGCTGGTCACGTTTGGGCGATGCGTGTCCTCACATGGGCCATGCAAAACGAAGTGCAGAAGCAGGCATTCGAACTGGTAGCCGAGCTATTGAATCAAGCATCCGACCAGTTGAACTGGTAGCCGAGCTGTTGAATCAAGCATTCGACCAGTTGAACTGGTAGCCAAGCTACTGAATCGAGCATCCGACCAGTTGAATAGGGAGCCGAGCTGTTGAATCGAGCGTTCAACCAGTTTAACTAGGAGTGAAATTGATTTTATTGCATACACTTGTGGATTGTAGAATGAGAAGTGTATATAGGTTCAACAAGAAGGCAAACTTGATGATATTCCACATAATGTTCAAATCAAGGCCAAAATTAGGTATTGTTGTGTTGGAAGATCCCGGAAACAATATAGTTCAAGAGAAAGACAACAATGCAAATGGAGTTGATGAAATGGCTTCTATGTTGAGGAATATCATAGTATCATGAGAAAGCAAGCATATTTGGCAAATGTTAAAAGAGACATGAGTTGATAATTTTGGATTGGTCTCAATAATGGCTTGCTTTGCATGAACAAGAAGAGTTTGATAGTGGATTAGCTTTGATCAAGGATTGAATGATGAGTCAAGAATGCATAAGCGAAGAAATACCAAGCAAAGGTTTAAATGATAAAGGACACAACTCATATTGGATATAAGTCTGTCTCTATGTTGGTTTGGTTGTATGGATAAAGATTTGGAAAATCACTTTGCATTGCTTTGATCAAGCTATAAGTTTGAAGTTAGATATTGAAGTGAGTATTAGGAGTGTTAAGCCAAGATGAAGAGGATATAAGGAATCACGAATTGGCTTGACCATATTGATGTTTATTCATATATCTTTATGTGAGTCAAACAAAAGCTTGATTGATCTCAACATTCATATCTAGAAGATATTCAAGCAAGGATCATACTATTGAAGAAATGGTTTTTCAATGGATGCTTAATGTGACTTGTGTATGGCTTGATAAGGTGAAGATAGCAAGGAAAGGGCTTCGAGGGACTAAGCGAAGGTGAAGGGCAAGCGATGGCTTGAGGACCGAGGTACCATGGCTAAGATGAAGAAGAGAGTACTTGCATTGAGTCGATGAACTAATCAAGCTATAAGGAGTCATATTGGGTTGAGGATCAAAACATTAGTAGAAGTAACTTGAAGCCATGCGGTGAACTCATATGTATGGAAATGGTTCAAGTCACATGCTCAAGATATGTTTGCTCGAAGAAATGAGACAAAGATGTTTGCAAAGCCTTTATGAAGTGATATTGAGAAAGAGGATAATACATGCGATGGTGGAAACCCCCAATTATAAAAGGATGCGGTGACCAACTCATAGGTGTTTAAATTCTTTGATGTTTTGAATTTGAGTTAAGGAAAAGCCATACTATAAAGGGGGATACAATGCACAAGCTTTAATGTGCAACCAAGTGCTCATTTACCCACCAAATATCTATAAAGTCTCAGCCAAGACAGCAAGCTTTGTAATCCTATCTTTTGTGCTGCCTGGTAGGTGAGGCACTACCGCACCTGAAGAGAGGCACTGCCGCAGGGCGGCACTACCACGACTCAAGTGATCGTTGGGGCTAGGGGGGTATTTATACCCTTCCTCTTCCTCCCCAACGGCTCTCTTGAACTTCCTGCTCATTCTGGCTCATCCAAAACAGAAAAGAGCTGCTCTCTCTCTCTCCCTCACTCACCATTGGAGCCCCTCAAGCTTCTTCCTTTGATTCCCTTCTAAATTCAAGAGAGTTTGAGCCTCCAAACTACGTTAAATAGCAGCCCCAACTGTCCTTCATCTCCTAGAGCACTTGGTTCGCGTTCAAGCCGGTGGGTTGTGTTTGTTACTCTTGGAGCTTGCTCCTAGTCGGCAAGAGCATCGCCCGTGGAGCTTGCCAAATTGTGTGGCAGCCCCGGGAGGTTTGTAATCACCCTAATCATCTAGTGAAATCACCCCTCATCTCAAGAGTTCATTCTGTTGACTTGAGAACGAGAATAAGGTTGAAAGAGACCAAAGCCTTTGTGGTGACCTCAACAACGTGGACATAGGCAAGCCTTAGTAGCGAGCTCAACCATGGGATAAATCGATGTGTCACTTGTGTTCTTGTGATTTGCATTGCTATACTTGTATTTGTGGTGATTCTAGGGTTTGATCTGGATCTACTTGCTCGTGCACTTTTGCCAACATCTTGGTGGTGGAATAGGCTCAACACTACCCCAGGAACATTAGTAATTTGCTCGATCTACTTTTTCTTGGGCAGTTTTTGAATTGTAGTTCGAGCTTGTCTCCAGGAGCAGCAGTGCTACACCTTGGAAGCAGCAGTGCCGCACCTAGAATTTAATTTCCACTGTGAGTTTGTTTTAAATAGGCCTATTCACCCCCCTCTAGGCGACATCAAGGTCCTTTCACCCCCCCCCACTTTGGCATTTAATAAGGGCATTGTGTTCTTTTATCATCAACTTTAGTCTGTTTTAGTCACTAAACCAACCACCCTAGGACTAAAGTTTAGTCCAAAGACTAAACCAAACCAAACAGGGCCTAAGAAGAGAGATATCAAAAGACATACTCATTAAGTATCAAACTTAAGCTTTGGTGTAGCTCCGACTTTGGCTACATTCAATTTTAAACTAGTTTGGGCCCGTTCATTTCTCTATAATTTGGCTTATGTTGATGCTTATGCTGATTTGTTTTGAGAAGTAAACACTATTCGTTCGTTGAAAAGTACCACTGAAGTAGACTCTGAGTAAATTATAGAATTAAATGTAACACTTGTGGATTGTGAAATGAGAAGTGTATATAGGTTCAACAAGAAGGCAAACTTGATGATATTCCACATAATGTTCAAATCAAGGCCAAAATTATGTATTGTTGTGTTGGAAGATCACGGAAACAATATAGTTCAAGAGAAAGACAACAATGAAAATGGAGTTGATGAAATAGCTTCTATGTTGAGGAATATCATAGTATCATGAGAAAGCAAGCATATTTGGCAAATGTTAAAAGAGACATGAGTTGATAATTTTGGATTGGTCTCAATAATGGCTTGCTTTGCATGAACAAGAAGAGTTTGATAGTGGATTAGCTTTGATCAAGGATTGAATGATGAGTCAAGAATGCATAAGTGAAGAAATACCAAACAAAGGTTTAAATGACAAAGGACACAACTCATATTGGATATAAGTCGGTCTCTGTGTTGGTTTGGTTGTATGGATGAAGATTTAGAAAATCACTTTGCATTGCTTTGATCAAGCTAGAAGTATGAAGATAGATATTGAAGTGAGTATTAGGAGTGTTAAGCCAAGATGTAGAGGATATAAGGAATCATGAATTGGCTTGACCATATTGATGTTGATTCATATATATCTTTATGTGAATCAAACTAAAGCTTGATTAATCTCAACATTCATATCTAGAAGATATTCAAGCAAGAATCATACTATTGAAAAAATGGTTTTTCAATGGATGCTTAATGTGACTTGTGTATGGCTTGATAAGGTGAATGTCAACAGAATATCATCGACAGTCCTCCGTGGGGTATCCCACGAAGGTAGATTGATCGGTAGAGATGCGTGTAATCGAGAACAAGAAGGCAATAGAGACACAAGAGTTAGACAGGTTCGGGCCATCAGTGTGACGTAATACCCTACTCCTATGATCTATTGGATTGTATTGGCTATCGTATGATATTGCATGTGTTTTGAGGGGGTCCCTGCCCACCTTATATAGTCTGGAGGGTAGGGTTATACGTCGGTTAGATCTAGGAGATAACCGGAAAGTAATAATAGATTACAAAAATCATGGGATTATACGTATCCTAACAGATCTCGTAGTATATTTAGGATATCTTCCTGGTGTCTTACGGGGCGTGCCGAGCAGCGCCGTGCTCCGCAAGGCTTCGTCTTGTGGGCTGGGCCACCCCTAGGGGCGCAGCCCATGTAGTCTGCCATGTGTATCCGGGGTCGTACCCCCCACAGCTAGTCCCCGAGTGCCTTGTATCCATTGTGCAACGCCATCTTGAGCTTGTCCGAGCAGGTGTGAACAAAGCCGAGCAGTCAGACTCATAGTCCGACCACCATACTGAGTCATCGAGCAATTGTGAACCATCGCCGAGCAGTGTATCCCAAGTAAGGCTTGCCATAAGGATGTAAGGAGCTCAAGTTCAAAATCAAAAATTTCCTCGCAGTGGATCAAGTGTGCCCACTTAGAGTCTGACCACAAGAAAGAGAGATAGTCTTCTTCAATTTCAGGAGGCACGAAGTCTTCCAAATTAAAGCAAACACACTCACCGCAAGGTGAAGTGTGCCCACTTAGTCCTCGAGCCTGTCAGTAGGTGATGGAGTCACGTGGTGACAGGGTCCAAAGTAGAAGAAAAGTAGAAGACCAGCCGAGCAGGCAGCTAGTCCCCAGGCGGAGCACCGAAATGAGAAAAGCACATTCACCGCAAGGTGAAGTGTGCCCACTTAGTCCCCGAGCCTGACAGTAGGTGATGTGGTCACGTGGTGCTAGGGTTAGAAACAACAGTAAACAGAAAGAAAGTCCCCAATGTGGTGAGGAACCAAGTCATAGTGATGACGCAGTCCCCGAGCCACTAGTGGAAACCTTGGAGAAATCAAATCATGGAGAAAAATCTGGAGTAATGGCTATACAGTAGGAGTTACTGAGCCTTAATGATATTGCAGAGAAGTCAGCAAATATTCGGTGTGCAGTAACAAGTTGCGGCGAAAAATGGGCGATATGGGCTGCAGTTGCGCGGAAGCCTAGGTAACGGCCCACCATGCCGCTTCGGAGAATTCAGAGAGGTGCAAATCATGGAGCTGTTTTCCAAAAACCCTTGAATGCGAAAAGTGGGGAGGGTGCTTTATAACTATGCTACCACACTCTGTGCTCCCACCTTTGCCACTTTGTCATCCTCCTTAGCCCTCGTGCTTCCCAATTCACATCCACACGCGCTTTCGCCGCCAGTCTCAATCCAGATCTAAGAGATGGCGTCGAAGAGGGGAGTTGGAAACCCAAAGAAGGCGACCACCGGAGCAAGCCATGACAATGAGTAGGTGTCATCGCTCATGGGGGAGACAAAAATCAATGGGATGGTGGAGGCGGGCGTTCTTCCTGACCGTGTCACCGCCGGATGGCGTTCGGCCAATGGTGAGCCCTACCCGATGCCGCATACCGACGAAGTTGTAGTCTTTGAAAATTATTTCTGGCATGGATTAGGATTTCCTGTTCATCCTTTCTTGCGAGATCTGTTGGTGTTCTATGGAGTGAGTCTATGCAATCTGCATCCCAACACCATCTTGCACATCTCCATTTTTATCCACTTCTGTGAGGCGTTTCTCAGAATCCTTCCCCACTTCAACCTCTTCCGACACCTGTTCTGGCTGAAGAAGAAGGGCGGTGGCGGTTCTAGAGTGGTCGGCGGCGTGTATCTACAACTCCACGACGGGATGGTGGGTGAGTACATCACTGTGCCGTTGAACACCTCGCTAAAGGGGTGGAACGCTAGGTGGTTCTACATGAAACAGAATCATCCTGCTATCCGCTACGACGTCGACCATATTTCGGAGAACCAGAGGAGCTGGTCGGAGAAGCCGAGCTACTTGGCCTGATAAAGGGCGTAAAGATGAATGACGTACTGGTGGTAGCGAGCTTCATAGTGCGATGCATCTAGCCCTACAAGGAGAGGGCCCATACAGGTTTTGATTTCAAGAGGGACACTGATGACACCAGGGAGAGGACGAAGAGGCTATCGAAGAAGGCTGTGATACGCCGAGCAGCTGACCTATTCGCTCCAAACACCCCGTTCAGCGTGTCAGGGCAGACGAGGGCCTTCAACTGCACGAATCCACCTTCTCAGGTAAAAATCTCAACTATTTGTTCCTAATGCTTTTTATCCTGTACCGATGCCGAGCAGTGAACAGATTCATTTGTGGAAAGATCCATTCGCAGGAATGAGCAGTGTACTTCTCGGGCGTGCTGAGGAGTGATTGGCTGAAGGCAGTGGACGCTCGGCCAACCACTGAGCCGGAGGAAGGTGCCGTCAGCGCCTCGTCGGAGTCTGGAGGCGCAGACGCTGGTCGGAGGAAGGTGCCGTCAACGCCTCTTCGTTTGACGAATCCTTTTTGTGCCTACAAAATACCGTCGAAGGACCAAGGCGTAGCACGACGTGCTAGAGTTCGAGGCCAGGACCCAGAGGGGGAAACTTGAAACCATGGTTTTCGGGATCAAGCCTGTTCTCGACTATGTCGACATGGAGGTAGCTCCTCAGCACGATGATAGGCCACCACGTCCGGACACCATCATCGACAGATGCAAGGCGGTGTGGGAGAACTTCAAGAGCTTCAACCGAGACGCCACTGTCTCCACTGTGACCCATGCCCTGGCGGTGGTCCAGTCTCACTACCCTACCATCGATCTTTGAGCGATAGGGGTTGGATTCACCAGAGGAACTGGTGCGACGAAGCAGCAGCAGCGGGAAGATGAGGTGGAGGACGCAGCGAAGAGGCCAGCCGGTGACGTTGACCTGTTTAGCAAGGTGGCTGGAGAGGGCCAAATGCATTGACCTACTCGGAGAGTAACCTGTACGTAACAGCTAGAGATGATAGTTAAATGCGTGAGGGCGTAGACAAACATTTATGTATGTGTATAAATGTTGTAAAGTGACATGTGCATGTTTATGCAGTTTGCCAGTATTTCGGTGAAAAATAGATGTAGTGTTAACCCTAACACAATTATACATGGTATAAGTAGCGTCCGAGCAGTTAGTTCATTACTGAGCTCTTGGCCTTCGCTAGCCCGTAGTCCATAACGTCGAGCGCGGAGCTCATGCACGTGTAGGAGGAACAAACATGATCGAGGAACCGCAGCTGACCACCCATAACGTAGAGCGAGGAGCCCATAGCACGTGTAGGGAGAGATCAGAGACTGGGTCTTCTCCAAAGAACACAGAGCAGAACGTGTGCTGCTCGATGGTTGGCGAAATATCTTAGAGATATTTTAGTATGGAGAAACGTGGCGGAGCATTTATGGAGATCACGTATTGGAGTTTGTTAAGGAGTAGCTTAGAGCTGGTGTCCGCAAATGGAGATTAAACCATAGTGGAGAAATAATGAACACAAATTATGGCGACAAAAACTTCATTCATTATGGACTGGAGAGTACATATCTGGAGCGTTTCAAGGATAGAAATGTATAAGGTGCTCGATGTGCCATGAATTGGGGATATCGATTCCGTCCAAGTCACATAGCCAGTAAGACCCTAGTCGGGTAACCTCTTTGACCATGTAAGGCCCTTCCCAGGGGGAGGAGAGCTTGTGCATCCCTTTGGTTTTCTGTTTTCTGCGGAGAATGAGGTTGCCGACAACAAATGGATGACCTTTGATGTTGTGATTTTAGTATCTTCGCAAGCCTTCTAGGTATTTGGCTGTGCGGATGCAAGTGATCAGGCGTTCTTCTTCGGCCCTGTCGACGTCCTCTGTCCGAACAGCTACGGCTTGCTCTTCATTATAATGTTCCACCCTAGGTGCTCGGAAGGCGATGTCCATTGGAAGTATAGCTTCTGAGCCATAGACCAAAAAGTATGGAGACACACCGGTGCTGCTACTAGCTTGAGTGCGTAGTCCCTAGACCACAACTGGGTGCTCTTTGAGCCATCTGTCCAGATGCTTTTCCTCTTTTTGATATAGCCTCTTTTTGAGGGCATCAAGGATCATGACGATTGTCCGTTTGACCTGGCCGTTGGCTCTAGGATGGGCAACAGAGACGTATTTGATGGAGATGCATCGGTCTTCGCAGAAGTCCCAAAAATGGTGACCAGTGAATGTAGTTCCGAGGTCGGTGATAATATTATTCAGGAGACCGAATCTATGAATGATATCTTTGAAGAGCTCGACTGCCTTGTTTACAGTGGCCGAGACAAGCGGCTTGTATTCGATCCACTTGGAGAATTTGTCAATGGCGACATATACGTAGCGAAAACCGCCTAGCATAGGCTTGAAAGGTCAAATCATGTCCAGTCCACAGCATGCAAAAGGCTAGGAGGCTGGGATGGTCTGCAGTTCTTGTGCCGGCACATGTATTTGCTTAGCAAAAAATTGGCATCCTTCACAACGTCGGACGAGGTCTTTTGCGTTGGAGATGGCTGTGGGCCAGTAAAAACTAGCTCAGAAAACATTGCCGACCAGGTTTCTTGAGGCCGTGTGATTGCCACAGGAACCAGAGTGAATTTCAAGAAGTAGTTTCACTCCCTCTTCTTGGGTGATGCATTTCTGCAGTATCCCTTTCTTGGCACTTTTTCTCATCAAGTTCCCATCTACCAGCACGTAATGCTTGCTGCGATGGATTAGGCATTCAGTTTTGGTCTTGCCAGCGGGTACGTCGATGCTGGTGAGGTACTTGATGAACTGTTCCCTCCAATCGGCAATCGGTGAAGGTACTGTAAGTACCAACTGCTCGGCGGGGGGGATTTCTTGAACTTCCTTCTCTTCCTTGATGGACGGCGTAAAGAGGTCTTGAATGAAAACCCCAGGCAGAATCATAGCGCGAGAAGATCCTATCTTAGATAGGTGGTCGGCGAGCTAATTTTGATCTCGTACCATGTGGTGGTACTCGATACCGTAGAACTTCCCTTCGAGTTTCCTGATTTTGGCGCAATATGCGTCCATCTTCTCACTGGAACAGGACCAATCATTGTTGAGTTGCTTGATGACCAGTGTGGAGTCTCCGTATACCATGAGGCATTTGACGCCAAGCTTGACGGCTATACGAAGTCCGTGGAGACACGCTTCATACTCCGTGGCGTTGTTGGAGGCCGGAAAATGAATTCAGAGAACATATTGGAGCTTGTCCTTGGTCGGTGTAATTAATAGTATGCCAGCGCCGACACCGCTGATGTTGAGAGCACCGTCGAAGTACATCACTGAAAGGTCCTAATATGGCTAGAGGGGGGTGAATAGCCTATTTAAAAATCTACAAATCAACTAGAACAATTTGATTAGTATAGCAAATGGTGAAATGCAAACTTGCTCTAGCTCTACAAGGGTTGCAAGCCACCTACCCAACAATTCTAGTTGCTATGATCTCTTAGACACATGATATTCTATGTCACTACTCACTAAGAGCTCTCACAATTGCTACACTAAAGAGCTCTACTAGATGAACTTAATCTACAAAGCAAGCTCTCAATTCTAGCAACACTAAAGAGCTTGCTATAGCTAGTTTGCGGGAATGTAAATGAGTAAGTAAGGTGATTATACTACTGCGTGGAGGAGTGAACCAATCACAAGATGAATACTGAATCAATCACCAGGAGAATACCAAAGGACAAGAGACAACCAATTTTCTCCCGAGGTTCAGTGCTTGCCAACACGCTACGTCCCCGTTGTGTCGACCAACACTTGGTGGTTCGGCGGCTAAGAGGTGTTACACGAACCTCATCCACACAATTGGACACCGCAAGAACCTACCCAAAAGTGAGGTAACTCAATGACATGAGCAATCCACTAGAGTTACCTTTCGGCGCTCCACCGGGGAAGTACAAATCCCCTCACAATCATCGGAGATGGCCACGAACAATCACCAACTCATGCCAATCCTCCTCCGCTGCTCCAAGCCATCTAGGTGGTGGCAACCACCAAGAGCAACAAGTGAATCCCGCAGTGATACACAAACACCAAGTGCCTCTAGATGCAATCACTCAAGCAATGCACTTGGATTCTCTCCCAATCTCACAAAGATGATGAATCAATGATGGAGATGAGTGGGAGGGCTTTGGCTAAGCTCACAAGGTTGCTATGTCAATTCAAATGGTCAAGAGAGTGAGCTAGAGCCATCCATGGGGCTTAAATAGAAGCCCCATGAAATAGAGCCATTGGACCCCTTCACTGGGCACAACTCGGGGTGACCGGACGCTCTGGTCAGATCGACCAAACGCAGGACCCCAGCGTCCGGTCAATGGATGGCTGCCACATCATCCCTCTCTTTAAATACTGAGTGCCCAATCCCAACGGTCAAGTGATGATCGAACACGCTGCTCAAAGTGACCGGACGCACCAACACCAGCATTCGGTCGTTTCCTGTAAGGTTCCAATCGCGAAATTTCACGACCAGACTCACCCAGCATCCTATCACTCAATGTCTCCTCTGTGCTCCCCATGTTAGCATACGTCAGCACTGACTGGACTCAGACCCTAAGCGTCCAGTCAGTTTTCGCGCCAGCGTCTAGTCACAAGGCCGAGACCGCGTGCTCGCTGCTGTCATTGACCGGACGCTGAATCCAGCGTCCAGTCACTGCATGACCAGCATCCGGTGCAGTATGTAAAACCTTGTCTTTTCTATATAGGGCACTGGTGGCACCATCGAACTATCCGCACTCTACGGGCGGACACTCCGCCGGTGAAGTTTCTAACCCTTGCTCAAATGTGACAACCACCAAGTGTACCACCTTATGCACATGTGTTAGCATATTTTCACAAACATTTTCAAGGGTGTTAGCACTCCACTAGATCCTAAATGCATATGCAATGAGTTAGAGCATCTAGTGGCACTTTGATAAATGTATTTCGATATGAGTTTCACCCCTCTTAATAGTACGGCTATCAAACCTAAATGTGATTACACTCGCTAAGTGTCTTGATCACCAAAACAAAATAGCTCCTACCACTTGTACCTTTGCCTTGAGCCTTTTGTTTTTCTCTTTCTTCTTTTCAAGTCCAAGTACTTGGTCATCACCATAGCATCACCATCACCATGTCATGATCTTTATTTGCTTCATTACTTGGAGTAGTGCTACCTATCTCATAATCTCTTTGATAAACTAGGTTAGCACTTAGGGTTTCATCAATTCACCAAAACTAAACTAGAGCTTTCAATCACCCAGTGCTCGGGGCAAGCAGCGGGGATGGGCTCTTGGATCTCGGTCCACTCAGCGATGAAGTCAGCGAGCGCCTGTGACTTGATGGTAGGCCTGCTTCTGAATTCAATGGAGTAAGTGCCGAGCTCGACAGCCCACTTGATGATGTGGCCATTGGCCTCTTTGTTGCGGAGGATGTCCCCCAAAGGGAACTCGGTAACCACGGTGACCTTGTAGTACTTGAAGTAATGGCGGAGCTTGCGCGACATGATTAGAATGATGTATAACAGTTTCTGAACTTGAGGATAACGAGCTTTGGACTCGTTAAGGACCTCACTGATGAAGTAGACCGAACGTTGTACCTTATAGGTGTGTCCGGCCTCCTCGCGCTCAATGACGATAGCTGTGCTAATGACGCGAGAAGTGGCGGCGATGTAGATCATTAGGGTTTCGTCTGGTTGAGGCACTGTCATGATCAGAGGCTTTGTTAGAAATAACTTGAGCTGCTCGAAAGCTGTATCTGCCTCCTCCGACTAGGAAAGCACTCAGAGGCCTTGAGTAGTTTGAAGAACGGTAGTCCCTTTTCATCGAGGGACAATATAAAGCAGCTGAGAGCAGCCATGCACCCTGTGAGCTTCTGTATATCCTTTATGCAAGTTGGTCGTTTCATATTGGTGATGGCGGAGACCTTGTCGGGGTTGGGTTTGATACCGCGGGCGCTGACGATGTAGCCCAGGAGTATGCCGGATAGAACTCCAAAGATGCACTTTGAAGGGTTCAACTTCCATCTATATCTTTTCAGGTTAGCGAACATTTCTTCGAGGTCGGCGATAAGATTGTCGGTGGTTTTGGATTTGATGACCACATCGTCGATGTAAGTTCGACGTTGCGGCCTATCTGTTGGTCAAGGCACATCTAGATGGACCTTTGGTAGGTCACCCCACGTTCTTGAGTCTGAAGGACATGGTGGTATAGCAATACGCACCGAAAGGCGTGATGAACAATGTCTTGATCTGGTCGTCCTCTTTGTGGGATATCTGGAGATAGCTGGAGTAACAGTCGAGGAAGGAGAGCAGTTCGCAGCCGACGATGGAGTCAGCAACCTCGTCTATCCGAGGCAGACCGAAGGGGTCTTTAGGGCAGTGTTTGTTGAGATCAGTATAATCAACGCACATTCTCCATTCTTTATTCTTTTTTTGAACAAGAACAGGGTTTGCTAACCACTTAGGATGACACACTTCTTTAATAAATTGGGCAACTAGGAGCCATTTTATTTCTACCCTAATAGCCTCCTTGTCTGGCATGAATCTATAGAGTTTCTGCTTGATCGGTTTGGCGGTCGGCGAGACATTCAAGGAGTGCTCGATCTTCTCCCGTGGTACCCCTGGCATGTCTATAGGTTTCCAAGCAAACACGTCGGCATTGGCACGTAGGAAGGAGACGAGCGCGCTTTCCTATTTGGGGTCGAGGTGAGCCCCAATCTTCATGGTTTTGGTGGTGTCGTCGAGGCCGAGGCTGACCTCCTTCGTTTCCTTGGACTTGGCGGAGGCATATGGATCTAGGTCATCGGTGGGCACCGTCTTGGCATTGGTGACCACGCTAGCCATCTGGATGGAGAGGTCGGTGGCTTCGGCGAGGGCAAGACTCTCTGTCTCGCAGGCGTAGGCAATGGAGAGGTTGGCCTGCAGGGCCAGCACTCCTACAGGCGAAGGCATCTTCAACATCAGATAGGCAAAGTGCGGTATGGCCATGAACTTGGCCAGAGCTAGCCAACCAAGTATGGAGTGGTAGGCGTTGTTGAAGTTGGCGATGTAGAAATTGATGTGCTCGATGTGTTAGTTGCTAGCCATGCCGAACTGTACTGGGACGGTGATATCTCCAAGCGGTTTCGATGCCCTACTAGGTACCACACCCCAGAAGGAGTCAGAGGGTGTGAGGTTTCCTATCCCAAGGCCTAGCTCCTTTAGGGCTCTAGCGAAGAGGAGGTTCAGAGCACTTCCGCCATCGACGAGTATTTTCCTGAAAAGCACTTTCCTAATGGTTGCATCAAGAATGGGGGGGAAATGCCCTGTGTAAGGGATGTACACCCACTGGTCGGCCCTATTGAAGGTGATGGGGACCTCGTACCAGGGGCGATAGCTGGGGTTGGCGACGGCGTCTTCCGCGTTGACGACGAGCACCCGGCGGGCGGTGAGCTTCTGATCTCTTCTGCTCTTGGCGGTGGCGACCACTTTGTCATGATCCTAGAAGGCGTTGTTGTTGTCCCCAGGTGGTCGATGGCCTCTGGCTCCGTCGTTGTTGTCGTCGTCCGGCTTTTTAGCCTGGAACTCCTTAGCCAAACTGAGGCAGTCCATCATCTTGTGCTTGCTGTTCTTGTGGAGAGGGCATGGGCCTTCAAGGATCTTCTTGTACTGTTCGTCATAGTTATGCTTAGCGCGAGGTTCATCAACGGCGGCGACGATGTGGTCTGGTCGGCGGCGGCGATATTGACTAGATTTGGATCCTTCTGGCCGATCACAACCACTGTCCCGATGGTGACTGCGATCGTCGTAGCGGTGGTCATTGTGGTGTCGGTCGTCGGGTCACTCGTCGGGTCGCTCGTCGCTACGGCAAGTTGGGCGATGAGAGCCGGCATCCTCGTTAAAGCGTACTTCGGCCTCTTCGGCGTCAGTGTATTGATCCACAGTCATAATCATCTCGCCAATCCCTTTTGAAGGCTTGCGATTGAACTTGGAGCGGAGGTCGCGGTGATGGAGTCCTCAAACGAAGGCGGTGATGACCTCAGCTTCCGTGATGTTGGGAATAGAATTCCTCATCTCAGAAAAGCGTCTGATGTAGCTATGGAGGAGCTCAGATGGCTTCTGGTAGATGCGGTTTAGATCATGCTTGGTGCCCGACCGAGTACATGTAGCCATGTAGTTGTCAGTGAAGACCTTCTTCAGCTCTTCCCAGGATCTGATGAAGTCTGGGGCAAGGCTTGTGCACCAGTTCATCGTAGTTGGCGTGAGCATGACAGGAAGATAGTTCGCCATGACGCTCGTATGTCCTCCGGTGGCGTGCACAGCAGTGGCATAAGCTTGTAGCCACTATGTGGGGTTCATCCGTCCCTCGTAGGGCTCGACCTCGGTGATTTTGAAACCACAAGGCCACTGGAGTGTTCGGAGTGCCCTTGTGAATGCTCGGGGCCCTTTGGGATCATCACCATCATGATCTACAGCATTGCCGGCGCTAAGTGGCTGGAGGGCAGGATTCAGATTGCCAAATTCTTGCTCGTACTCTTAACGCTGGCGTACTTCTTCATGGCGAGAGAAACGGCGCCTGTCGATATGACGTCGCGCGTCTCGAAGATTGTTGATGTGCGCTCGGACATCTTGTTCGACCTCTTGGTCATGTTGGCGACGTTAGCCAATGCGGTCCCCCTAGCTCCCCCTAGAAGGGTTGTGCGTCATCACAATTCTAGTCGGCAAAACGGCTTCTGCTGGGGCGATGATTAGATCTTGGGGCGGCGAATAGAGCTCATCGAGTATGAAGGTCTCTGATCCTGGTGGATCTTGTTGACCTGGCAGTGCACCGCTTTAAGCATGGCGGCGACCTTGGCGACCTCGGGTGTCTGCTTGAGTCGGGCGAGCTCATTGGCAACCACGGCTAAGTTGGCGCTTGGGGTCTTGTAGACGTCGTGGCCGTCAACATAGACAAATTCATCGTTGGGGTTGCGTTAGAGTGGGCATGGCCTTCCTTGCGAGTCAAGCTGATCGTTACGAGTAGCCTCAGCTAGCACAAGGGCAGCCTCATTTGCTCGGTGCTGTGCACGGTTGATGTTCCTGTTGACACGAGCGACGTGTTCCTCCTCGGTTTCCCCATCGCATGGGTGGCTGTCGATGCTGACATTGAAAATTCTACGTCCACGGAAGGGTGGTAAAGGAGATTGTACGGAGGTAGTTTTGGCAATAGTCTCCATAGAGCCCTAGGACTCATAGTCTGGATTTTCCTCTAGGATGGTTTGGAGGGTTGTTTTGGGGCATCGGCCGATCTACAACATGTTGATAGCCGGCGAGAGCTATTCAGTGATCTGATTGGCAAGAGGATAGATGTCTCCCACCTAGTCGGCGAATTTGCCCCTTAGGGCATCTTGGTAGGTGGCGGCGACGCTGGTGAGCCCGAAGGAAACGGCCAGAACCCCTAGAGTTTCCTGATCAACCTTCGATAGATCTGAATCGGAGGGTGGTCGGCGCTGGACTAGAGTGGTCAGAGCCGATTCTGCGATGGAGAGGCAATCGACGAGCTTCTGGCCAACTTGATCGATGGATGCGATCAGATCATCGCTGTTGATCTGCCTCCTCGGGTAGCGGGGGAGCGGGCGGCGAATTGTTGATGAAGATGACCTCAGAGGCAGTTTCAAGATCGGATCTATAGTCGCAGGTGGTGGGGTGATCAGCATAGAATTGATCTGCACCTGCTCAATGAGCTCTCCGTCTCCATCAGCGTTGATGACCTAGGAGATTGATCCGACCGTGAAGATCTAGCCGGGCTGTGGGAGGGACAAAGAGCCTACAAAATGTACCATCTTGTTCGACATGGAAACAGCACGCACACCCCTACCTGGCGTGCCAACTGTCGATAGAATATCATCGGTAGTCCTCCGAGGGGTATCCCACGAAGGTAGATTGATCGGCAGAGATGCATGTAATCGAGAACAAGAAGGCAACAGAGACATAAGAGTTAGACAGGTTCGGGCCGTCAGTGTGATGTAATACCCTACTCCTGTGGTCTATTGAATTGTATTGGCTATCGTATAATATTGCGTGTGTTTTGAGGGGGTCCATGCCCGCCTTATATAGCCTGGGGGGCAGGGTTACAAGTCGATTAGATCTAGGAGATAACCGAAATGTAATAACAGATTACAAGAATAATGGGATCATACATATCCTAACAGATCTCGTAGTATATTCAGGATATCTTCCCGATGTCTTGTGGGGCCCGCCGAGCAGCGCCGTGCTCTGCAAGGCTTCGTCTTGTGGGCTGGGCCACCCCTGGGGGCGTAGCCCATGTAGTCTGCCATGGGTATTCGGGGTTGTACCCCCCATAGTGAATACAGCAAGGAAAGGGCTTTGAGGGACTAAGCAAAGGTGAAGGGCAAGCGATGGCTTGAGGACAGAGGTACCATGGCTAAGGTGAAGAAGAGAGTACTTGCATTGAGTCGAGGAACTAATCAAGCTATAAGGAGTCATATTGGGTTGAGGATCAAATCATTAGTAGAAGTGACTTGAAGCCATGAGGTGAACTCATATGTATGGAAATGATTCAAGTAACATGCTCAAGATATGTTTGCTCGAAGAAATAAGACAAAGATGTTTGCAAAGCCTTTACGAAGTGATATTGAGAAAGAGGATAATACATGCGATGGTGGAAACCCCCAATTATAAAAGGATGCGGTCACCAACTCAAAGGTGTTTAAATTCTTTGATGTTTTAAATTTGAGTTAAGGAAAAGCCATACTATAAAGGGGGATACAATGCACAAGCTTTAATGTGCAACCAAGTGCTCATTTACCCACCAAATATCTTTAAAGTCTCAGCCAAGACAGCAAGCTTTGTAATCCTATCTTTTGTGCTGCCTGACAGGTGAGGCACTACCACACCTGAAGAGAGGCACTGCCGTAGTGCGGCACTACCGTGACTCAAGTGATCATTGGGGCTGGGGGTATTTATACCCTTCCTCTTCCTCCCCAACGGCTCTCTTGAACCTCTTGCTCATTCTGGCTCATCCAAAACAGAAAAGAGCTGCTCTCTCTCTCTCTCCCTCACTCACCATTGGAGCCCCTCAAGCTTCTTCCTTTGATTCCCTTCTAAATCCAAGAGAGTTTGAGCCTCCAAACTGCGTTAGAGAGCAGCCCCAACTGTCCTTCATCTCCTAGAGCACTTGATTCGCGTTCAAGCCAGTGGATTGTGTTTGTTACTCTTGGAGCTTGCTCCTAGCCGGCAAGAGCATCGCCCGTGGAGCTTGCCAACTTGTGTGGCAGCCCCGGGAGGTTTGTAATCACTCTAATCATCTAGTGAAATCACCCCTCATCTCAAGAGTTTATTCTCTTGACTTGAGAATGAGAATAAGGTTGAAAGAGACCAAAGCCTTTGTGTCGGGGACCTAATACCGGGGTACCCAACGAGGTGGAACTAATAACCATCAAACGTTGACATTTCCTGTTAGACAAGAACACTACTGCGCTTCTTGCCCGAACGACGGAAGATCGGTTCCGCCTCGCTTGACCACCGAGGGCTAGACTCTACCTCGCCCGACCCTCGAGGGCTAGGCTCCACCTCGCCAGATGGCTAAGGGCTAGACTCTGCCTCACCTAATGATCGAGGGCTGCCTCGCCCGATGGCTAAGGGCTAGACTCCGCCTCACCCGATGCCCGAGGGTGGGCTCCGCCTCGCCCGACGACCGAGGGTCGGACTCCGTCTCAACCGACGACTACACCCTGAACCTTCATAAAGACGAGCACAGGGTACAACAGGACATTCGAGTCAACCGCAGTACCGAGGGCCATGCCCTGCACGCCTGCAGGAAGGCACCGTCAGGATACGATGGGACGGGCGCTTTAAGCCCTTTCCGACATAACAGTACCCGAACAGTATTGTAGGCGCCGACTTTTGTCCCACAGTGTTGTAAGCGCCGCCTTCAGCCCTCGGGCGTGGATACTAACATAGGCATACGACAACCGCTACAATCCAAGGGAAAACTCACATCATCTACAGTAACAGGCGTATAGTCGTCTCCCCGTCCGCTCCCTGCAGAGCTATGGTTCGGCGCCCTGACACCCTGCACCATCTACTAGGGAGGATGGGACGTAACCACTCACTGAAGAAAGGCCAGGGCGTGGCCCTGTCAGGGTCAGCCGACGTGCCATCCTTGGCTTGGTCTACCATGACAGCGGTATAGGCTCAAGGGAAAGGGAAAGCTCGGCACCTTCGAAGGGCGACCTCCACCTTAGGTTTTTCCTCTTTCTCCCATATGTAAACCCCCTGCTCCCCCTTGGTCTATAAAAGGGAGGGTAGGACACCCCACGAAGGGAGTTCAGTTCGACACACACAACACATCACGCACACAGCCAAGCAGCAACCAAGCTCTTGGTGTCCTTTCAACCATTCCATCAGAGACTTGGGACCTGACCCTCTCCTGACCGTTTGTACCCCCTACTATGAACCCTTTTGGGTACTAATAACACGAGCAGCAGCAGACTGGACGTAGGAACATTCAGCCTGAACCAGTATAAACCTTGTGTCCTTCAGTGCACCATCCGGACCTAACGCGCAACAATTATAAATTCACTAGCCGGTGTTTGTTCAAAACACCGACAGTTGGTGCACTAGGTAGGGGACTTTGTGCATTCCAAACCAGGCCATGGATGGCTAACCACGGTATTAGCTGGGTCCCAAGCGCACACGTGCACTTCGGGAGCCTAGACTTCATCGTCATGGTGGGAGGAGATTTGGTCTTCACTCACGTCGCCATCCAATCTCTCCCCTCCATCGGCCTCAACCACGAGAGGCTTAGGCGCTAGCTCAGCATCTCCCTCGGACCCCAGCAGTCCAAGGAGGACCAGCGACGCCTCACCCTTTCCAATGCCAACAACATAACACGGTCTTCCAGAGGAGGATCCCACTCTCCGGAATGCTACGTATGGAGCCCCCCGATAGCGCCTCCGTTCGGTCTCCGCAACACTACGGCAACCCTTAGCCACCTTGTGGCATGACGCATGGTTTAGCCACCTGTGAACAACAAGTTCATGGGGATGATTGAAAGCATCACAGAATCTCTCCATGGCCTCCTTGCGGAGGACCTAGGGTCAGACTCTGGTTCTAGCTCCAGCAGGGGAAGCCATCACCTCTCGGGACTGCTTCATGATGGGTACCCCCGACGGGCACGTCGAAAGCGCCTTCGAGAAGGAGGTTACCTCGGAAGGCAACCTCAGTGATGGAACCGAAGGGAGAACGGTGGCCCGGTCCCATGTAGGGCTGGAGCAGCTAAAAGCCCAAAAGCGGGAGATCAATGAAGCCGGACAACAGCTTGTTTAGGAATACGCCTTGGTCAATCGGGAGATCGAACGCCACGGAGGCGGTGGACACGCATGCGCTGTGGCCCGTGACGTAAACCGAAGGATCATCGCCGACAATGAAGCCCTTCCTCACTTCGCTTAGGCGAGCCAGAACATCACTACCGCAACAGCCTTGCTCCATGGCCTTCCAGAGGCCGCAACGCCCGAGGATCGTCGGGCTCACCACGAAATTCACACGCTGCTCGAGCGTGCGGTGGCGCAGCAGGCGGAGAGCTCATTGTCTCGGTGATGCGAGCTCGACACCAGCCAGCGCACGCCCTCAGTGCACCATGCCAGGGACGCATCGATCCACCAGACACCACAAGGCGGCAGGCAGTGCACCGTGGTCTCGGTGCATGAACGCCTCGGCCGCAACCACAACGCACGCAGCACCCTCGACGCTCGCAGACGCACCTACAGCAAACCGAGGGAAGGAGCTCGTCATGGCTATCATCATCAGCACGGTGGACGCTATGACAGCGGCAAGGACCAGAGTCCGAATCCTAGCCCGACAGGCCCTCAGGCCTTCGGCTGGCACATCCTCAACGCTGCTTTCCCGCCAAGGTACCGACTGCCTACTAATATCCCTAAATACTCTAGGGAGACAAACCCCGGACTTTGGCTCGAAGACTATTGGCTTGCCTATCAAGCCGGTGGTGCGGATGATGATGATTTCATTATATGCAACCTATCACTGTTCTTGGCCGATTCGGCACGAGCATGGTTGGAACACCTACCATCCAACGCCATCCAGAGTTGGGCAGATCTGAGGGAAATCTTTGTGGGGAACTTCCAGGGCACATACAAGAGCCCTAGGAACCCATGGGACCTCAAGAACTACCACTAGAAAGCCGATGAAACCCTCTGCGGGTACATCTGGCACTTCTCCCGGCAGTGCAACAAGCTCCCTAACGTCGCCGATGCTGACATGATAGGAGCCTTCCTATCCGGGACTACCTGCGAGTCTTTGGTTCATAAGCTAGGACGCAAGGGCCCACGAACCACCAATGAACTCCTAGACATCGCCACCAGCCACGCCTTAGGAGAAGAGACGGTCGGAGCGAACTTCGACCGTTTCGAGGGCAAGGCAAGGCGGACGAGGGTGTCGGCAAAGGCACCTCTAATTGTTCTACCAAAAGGAAGAACAAGAAGCAATAGCGCGAGGACTCGCTCGTGGCCGCTACTGACCGTAAGGGTGGTCGGAGGCCTACAGAGGGCACTCCGAACCACTTCAAAAAATTACTCAAGGGGCCATGCCCAAACCATGCTTTCCTAGTCAAGCATCTGTACAAGGATTGCGGCCTCATGTAGAAATTCTTGTCCAGAAGCTGCAACAAAGGGGGGCAGGGGAAGGACCCGCCCCCCACTGTGGACGACGCCGAGGAGAGGGACGACATCTTTCCCACGCCAAATGGCTGCCTCATGATCTTCGGAGGATCAGCGGCCTATGACTCCAAACGTCGCCAGAAGGTCGCGCACCATGAGGTCTATACGACCGAGCCGACCACACCTACGTTCCTCCGGTGGTCAAAGTCCGCCATAACCTTCGACCGGACAGACCATCCGGACAACGTCCCACACCCAGGAAGATATCCGCTTGTAGTCGACCCGATCGTCGGCCCAAAGCAACTCATGAAAGTACTGATGGATGGAGGCAGCTGCCTCAACATCATGTACGCCAAGACGCTCGACGAGATGGGCGTCGACCGGACGAACCTCCGCCCAACCCGAGCGCCTTTCCATGGCATCGTGCCCGGTAAACAGGCCATGCCACTAGGGCAGATCGATCTGCCCGTCACCTTCGGGGAGCAGTTCAATTACAGGACTGAGACCCTTACCTTCGAGGTGGTGGGGTTCCCAAATCCAGAAGCTCCTATATGCTGTCCTCATCACCAAGAGGAAGCTATGCCACTACTTCGAGTCACACCCTGTGACAGTCGTAACGTCGTTCGCCCTCGGCGAGGTCATCCATAGCCAGGACGCCACTGGAAGAACCGCAAAGTGGGCACTCGAGCTGATGGATCAAGGCATCACGTATGCCTCCCGAACGGCGATAAAGTCCTAGGTGTTGGCTGACTTCATCATGGAATGGACCGAGGTCCAGATGCCACCGGCGGTCGTCGATCAAGAGTACTGGACGATGTACTTCGACGGATCGCTGATGAAGAAGGGCACCGGCGCGGGGTTGGTCTTCGTATCACCCCTCGGGGTCTGCATGAGGTACATGGTTCGTCTCCATTTTCCCTCATCAAATAATGTGGCCAAATATGAAGCACTCATCAATGGTCTACGCATCGCCATCGAGTTGGGCATCCGACGCCTCGACGTCCGGGGCAACTCTCAGTTGGTCGTCAACCAAGTCATGAAGGAGTCAAGCTACCACGACGCCAAGATGGCTACGTACTGCCAAGAAGTCCGACGGCGGGAGGACAAATTCGACGGCCTTGAACTCAATCACATCCCAAGGTGCCTCAACGAAGCGGCCAACATGCTTGCAAAAGCGGCATCTGGTCGAGAGCTGGCGCCAACAGGTGTCTTCGCCAACGACCAACACAAACCCTCGATGCGCTATGAAGGGTCAGAGCGGGCCGATGATGGCCCATCTGACCTAGCACCGGGGGCTGACCAACCAACAGCTCCGTCCAGCCCCGAGGTCATGGAGCTTGAAGAGGATCCAGTGGTAGAGCCCGACCCTCTGGACGACTGGAGAATGCTCTACCTCGACTACCTCCTCTATGACACACTACTGACGGACAAGACGGAAGCTCGACGGCTCGCATGTCGCGCTAAGTCCTTCATTCTTGTAGAGGGTGAACTCTACAAACGGAGCCACACCGAGATCCTGCAGCTTTGTATCCCCATCGAACAGGGAAGACTTCTGCTGAGCGACATCCACGGTGGGGTCTGCGGTCACCATGCTGCGCCAAGAACCTTGGTTGGGAATGCATTCCGACAGGGCTTCTACTGGCCCACTGCAGTAGCCGACGTCGAGCAAACCGTATGCACCTACACGCCTGCAGGAAGGCACCATCAGGATACGATGGGACGGGCGCTTTAAGCCCTTTCTGACATAACAGTACCCGAACAGTATTGTAGGCGATGACTTTTGTCCCACAGTGTTGTAGGCGCCGCCTTCAGCCCTCGGGCGCGGATACTAACACAGGCATACGACAACCGCTACAATCCAAGGGAAAACTCACATCATCTACAGTAACAGGCGTATAGTCATCTCCCCGTCTGCTCCCCATAGAGTTATGGTTCGGCGCCCTGACACCCCGCACCGTCTGCCGGGGAGGATGGGACGTAACCACTCGCTGAAGCAAGGCCTGGGCGTGGCCCTGTCAGGGTCAGCGGACGTGCCATCTCTGGCCTAGTCTGCAATGACAGCGGTACAGGCTCAAGGGAAAGGGAAAGCTCGGCACCTTCGAAGGGCAACCTCCACCTTAGGTTTTTTCCTCTTTCTCCCATCTGTAAACCCTGCTCCCCCTTGGTCTATAAAAGGGAGGGCAGGACACCCCACGAAAGGAGTTCAGTTCGACACACACAACACATCACGCACGTAGCCAAGTAGCAACCAAGCTCTTGGTATCCTTTCGACCATTCCATCAGAGATTTGGAACCTGTCCCTCTCTGGACCGTTTGTACCCCCTACTATGAACCCTTTTCGGTACTAATAACACGAGCAGCAGTAGACTAGACGTAGAGACATTCAGCCCGAACCAGTATAAACCTTATATCCTTTAGTGCACCATCCGGACCTAACGCGCAACAATTATTAATTCACTAGCCGGTGTTTGTTCGAAACCCGACACTTTATGGCTACCTCAATAACGTGGACATAGGCAAGCCTTAGTAGCGAGCTAAACCACGGGATAAATCGATGTGTCACTTGTGTTCTTGTGATTTGCATTGTTATACTTGTATTTGTGGTGATTCTAGGGTTTGATCCGGATCTACATGCTCATGCACTTTCGCCAACATCTTGGTGGTGGAATAGGCTCTACACTACCCCAGGAATATTAGTAATTTGCTCGATCTACTTTTTCTTGGGCAGTTTTTGAATTGTAGTTCGAGCTTGTCTACAGGAGCAGCAGTGCTGCACCTTGGGAGCAGCAGTGCCGCACCTAGAATTTAATTTCCGCTGTGAGTTTGTTTTAAACAGGCCTATTCATCCCCCTCTAGGCGACATCAAGGTCATTTCACCCCCCCCCCCACTTTGGCATTTAATAAGGGCATTGTGTTCTTTTATCATCAGCTTTAGTTTGTTTTAGTCACTAAACCAAACACCCTAGGACCAAAGTTTAGTCCAAAGACTAAACCAAACCAAACAGGGTCTGAGAAGAGAGATATCAAAACACATACTCATTAAGTATCAAACTTAAGCTTTGGTGTAGCTCCGACTTTGGCTACATTCAATTTTAAACCAATTTAGGCTCATTCGTTTCGCTAAAATTTGGCTTATGCTGATTTATTGTGAGAAGTAAACACTATTCGTTCGTTGAAAAGTACCGCTGATATAGACTTTGAGTAAATTATAGAATTAGATGTAACAGAGGGATCATAAGAGAAAAACAAATGAAACTATATATTAACTCATTAAGTATAGTTGTTTCGTGTATGGTACTCCATGAAACCTTTTTGAAGGATCTACTCCATGGAACCTTTGAACAAGGATGGTTAGGGCCCTGTTTGGATCTACAGAATTAATAACTAGTTGACTAATTTTTAGTCTCTAAGTATCAAACAGACAGACTAATTGTTAATTCATTAGTTATGGGCTAGTTATTAGTTCATTAGTCCACTTATAGCCGCTAATAGAACTAGTTGTTAGTCTAGTCCATCAAACATGCCCTAATTTTGTCTAGAGTTCAATATTTCTAGGTAGTACCCTGATAGGATGCAGATACTCCGTAATTGATCCTGATTCTATTCTACCGAAGCTCCAAGCATGCGAAAGCCAAGCTACTCCGTACTCCTATAGAATAGTGTGCGGCGGCAGCTGGCCCAATGTTTGCATGCACGAATGCCTGTCGTCTTTACAAAGCTCTTTCTTCGAAAAGAGAAAAAGAGTCAACATACAGTAATCCAGAGCCCAAAGGTGCACTGAAGCAATCTGCTGTGAAACAGAGTTCCTCTTTGTTTTGTTATCGCCGTTAAGGTCTTGTATAAATCTAATGTGTAAAGTTTTAGGTGTTACATCGGATGTTATATGGGATGTTCAGATACTAATAAAAAAATAAATTATAGAATCCATCAGTAATCCACGAGACGAATTTATTAAGTCTAATTAATCCATCATTAGCGCATGTGTACCACAGTACCACGTTGTCCAATTATGGGCTAATTAGGCTTAAAATATTCGTCTCGTAAATTAGTCGTAAACTGTATAATTAATTATTTTTTAGTCTATATTTAATATTACGTATATGTGTTAGACATTCAATGGGATAGAGAGTAAACTTTAGGGGATGACTAAACAGCCTAAAACTTGCTGAATGCACGCAGCTGTTCCGGCCGGTTAATGTTCCATGATGCCGCGCCGCGAAACCGAATCGAGTTTTGGCACTCATCGCATCAGCTCAATCAGGCTCGTTCAACAACCAGTCAACCACCTCCATCACCTGTACGTACGTACGTTTGCCGGTAGCGTGATGCATGCCACAGTGATGGACGACGACGTGCACGTCCATCGGAGCTGTTTCCGTGCGTGAGCTCAGCCCTGCTGCCTACCGACACCGACTTGCGTTGGGAGCGCAAGTAGACCCCCAAATAACCGATGGAGGCCATACGCCCATACAGGCACATCAAGGTCCGGGCGTCCGGGCGGGCCAAATTGAATTCACAAGCAAAAATTGAAAAAACAATGACTATAACTAATGCCCTATTCGCTTGGCTGATAAACCATGACTAAAAATACTGTTGACTAATTTTTTTATGAGAGAAAAATATTATTCGTTGGCTGAAAAGGTATGACTTATAAACCAAACGAATAGGGCGTAAATTTTTATCACTATATGCAACCCATATAACACAAATCTAGCTATGTGTCCACACGATAGGCGCACTCCTCGCTAATTTGCCTAGCTACGCCAGTGATTTACTACTACTATTAAAAGATTTTGGAAGACAAGACCTCAAGATTAATGGAGACGGTCAAAAATAGTATGTGTCTCCAAAAATATAATTCTTCAGTACTCCATTACATGGCTGTCAAAAACATTACTTAACATTTTCATATGTAAAACACACAGTGCCCCAAGCAGAAGCCTGGGAGTGTACATTGTGCATACTATATATGTTCTATGATGACTAACACCGGTGCCTACAGGAGACACCCCTTAAGGGTAAGTTTGAACCTTTTTCACTCGTAGTATAAAAACTTCGTACATGATATGAAATACTAAACCGAAACTTGTTCAATTGTAGTGGAAAGAAGAGAAAGGAATGAAAAGAGACACATACAAGGATGACTAACTCTTAGAGCTCGTCGGCGACCTTTGCAACTTCATATTGGACCAGATTATACACGTCAAAGACGCCTACCATGATCGAGAGTCTGACTTAGGTAGAAATTCTCAGTACCAACACCTTCGTGAGACTGAAAGGCTAGCTCTAGGATGTTGATAACAATGTGTATAGAATTTGTATATTTAATGATGGATTGTATATATTCTTATGAATTGGACTTGTAATTGTAGTTTATATAATACTCTTATGCTTGTAGTCTAAGGCGTTCAGAACGTTGGTCGCGGGACGTTGGGCAATGTGACAGAACCGCCCAATTTATACAAGATCCAGTATGGCTATCCCCGCTAACACATGAACACGCGTATACTTTCACTTATATAAACCCGGTAGTCCGCCGAGTGTCACGTAGGACCTCGGTAAATCAACATCACAACAAAGATCGCGTAATTAAGCAAATACACATCATATACGCAGAGTTGCAGCGAAAATAATATTACAAATGGGTTCACAAATAACAGTAAAAGTTTGGGTTTTAAAACCGATTAGTGAAAACAACAAAGCTTTTAAATGCTTACATTAATATAAGTTCCAAATACATTGCTAGCATAAGTGACATCCTCTGATAAAAGCATATAGATGAGAAGTAATTATAGAGTCACCGAGCCCACCGGTGGTTAGCCACCATCTTCAACAGGCCAAGAACTTCACCTGCAACATGGTGGGATAAACTCTGAGTACTCGAATGTACTCAGCTAGACTTATCCGTCATAAACCAGAAATAAAATTGACTCCAAGGAGTATGCAAGCCTTTATAAGTGGAGGTAACTTGACAATATTTTACATAAAAAGCGATTAACTCAATTAAACAATTATAATTCTATCATCAAGTTAATTATATCTATTCATTCTAGATTAGCAACTATCCTGTGCCAAACATGTGGTATATCTTTTTAGAGCATACAATAGTAACCATAGCAGGTGTAGTAATTTCATATTATCCGAACCATCAACTTTCATAATACAATTACTACGATGTTGAGACTAGCCAAGTTTCTCACTATCCGGGAGAGACTAGCCATGCAACAAGGCATTCTGGAAAGCTTATGAAATTTTCAACAATTCATCTTTAATCATCATAGCATGATTCTCAAGTTAACTAAGTCAAATATACCCATTTATAGAAACTGGTCCACAATTGACAGAGAGCAGCCATTTCTGAAACCCAACTTTAAACAGGCATAACTCACAAACCACAAGGCCGAATACCACCAAATTTTAACATCAGCTAGATACATGAATTATCTACAACTTTGTTATTAACAAGTTTCCCGGAAAACTTCATTATCATGATGTAATCCAAACAGTTCCAAAAACTATCCCGAAACAACAATTGCAAGAAAATAATTATTAACTCATGTTTCAAACATGCACCTGGGTAAAACCATTGCCACCAACATGTTCCATATATCAAATGAACACTAGAAAACATAGTGTCCACCACGAAATAAATTCTTTCAATACATTTCTTAATTTATCTTAATAATAAGTAGAATTAAAGAACATATAACAAAAGTGCACAGTAAAATCTACAAAAATTACAGTAGCTTCCACATACTATCAATAGACTACTGTACAAATTTCAGGCCATTTGAACACGTATAGCAACCTCTACCGAAAATACCAAATGCAAATGCAAGAAATCATGTGAGAGCAAGATAAACCAATAACTCACTAATACAACAACCAATGACCATGAAATTTTTATCACATATCAAACATGACATGAGTAGCATGCCATAAAAATTTCACTTCATTTGGAGCCCTATATCTGTAGTTATGAAAAAGGACAAATACAACTAGCATTAAAACCCTAACTGCACAAATCCATTTTTACAGCTAAAACTTAAACTAAAATATGCCATATTATAGATCTATTGCATAGGAAATTTCACAAGGATTCCAAAAAGTCCTCATTTGTTATTTTACGATTTTTCTATGATTTTGTACGAATTTCCAAAGTTCCAGCCAATTTAAAACAAATAGATCCAAAAGGCACTATTCATATGAGTCACAGACTATGCAGTTAGGTCCCTCCCTTTACTCGAATTTCAAGACGAGGTCCCTAACACGAATCAAAGCAGGGAGGTCGTCGGGGAGCTCGCGATTTCGGCCGGAGGAGGCTTGTCGGCGGCGGTGGTGTGGTGGTGGAGCATCAGGGGAGTCGTGCGCACCCAGGGGACAGCTCAGCTCGGCCCGAGGCGGCCCGAGTTGGCCCGGCCATGTGAGCCCGTGGCTCGGCGGCGGAGCGGCACGGCAGGGGAGGGCACGATGGTGGTGAAGCGACGACCGTCGCTGGCTCCGGCTGTCCCGGCTCCCGACGCGCCTCCTGACGATCGCAGCTCGGCCTGGGGTGGCCTGTGGCTTCCACGGCGAGGCCGAGACGCCGAGGGGCGCTCGGGAAAGGAGCTAGGGAGGAGCGGCGCAATGGTGACTGTAGGCGAGGGCGAGCGCGCTGAGGCTTGGTCGGCCGGGGTCCTGGCTCGGCCAGCAACGATCAGCAGCTGCACGGCCGTAGCCTACGCGAGCGGCAGCTGGAGGTGACCGGCGGCATGATGGCGGCTTGGAGAGAGCACCGAGGGAGGGCAGAGGGAGTAGAATGGAGAGGACAGGGAAAAACAGGGCTTAAGCTCGGCTTTCATGCACCTGGGGCGAGGTGGCGACGGGCGCAGGCACGGGAGGCCACGCGGCAGCAAGCAGTCTGCACGGTCGGCCACCGAAATCCAATTCAAAAATTATGAAGGAGCAGGAATACTACCTCAAAAGTACGCCTGAAATCTCAATCTTCATCCCTTCATATCCCCTAAACCAATTAGTTTTGGCACAAGCTGTAGTAATCAAAGTTGTAGACCTACGCGACATCTCCAACTTTGCTTAAAGCGTCAAAGTCTGATTCGGCCTGGTTGGAGAGATACAAGGCTCCAAAGCGGGGTAAACGAAACTGAAATCTCAGTTTCAGTCCATTAGGGACTTAGCCAAATTTTTGAGCTCCAAAACAGCCATGGATTCCAACTTGAGGTCTCGGTTTGACTTGCTTACAAGCTGATCTAGCTATTGGTCTAAAAACAAAGTTTGTTCTACTCCACTCAAACTTCAACTTTGATTTAAGGTGCAACTCCATGCAAGCACTGTAAGTGATTGGTCAACACAGGTCAAAGTAGCATCATGGTAAAACTTAAATCCGAGTTTTAGACCGATTGAGGTATTTTCTTGTCCCCCGCTCAACACGAACCCTTCATAATTTTTGTCGTAGAGTTCCTCTAGAGTCATTTGGGCAAGGTTGCAAGGTTTATTTAATGACCAATGTTTCCATTCACTTAACAGGGCAATTCCAACAACGATGTAACTTATCATTTCATGTGACTTCTTGATTCCAAACTTCATGAAACTTTTACAATCATCCATGTGGGTGGAAATTGATGTGAGGCACATGAAAGAGGCACCTTCAACATTACTTAGGTATATATCCGAAAAGGGCCAATATGCAAGCAATGTGTGTTGCCCAAGTTTAAGTTGGAGCTCACTCTTGTAGATTTGATCTTGACACCTTCATCACCACTTAACATCATGTTTGAGTTTAAACCCATTGCTTAACTGGTGACAAACACCTAGGGTGTTACAGGCAACGCGAACGCGGTTCGGAACGCTGGTCGCGGCGCATTCGACAACGCGAACCTGGTTCGAAACATTGGTCGCGGGGCGTTTGGCAACGCGAACGCTGGATGGAATACGCGGAAACAAACAGTGTTCTGGTCGAATTGGAATTGTAAATTTGAATTTTTTTTACGGGAAAACGTACTATAGGGACGGTTCTAGATTGAACCGCCCCTATAAACAGGTATTATAGAGGCGGCTGGTAATACAGCCATCCCTATAAATTGATTTGTAAGGGCGGCTGGTAATACAAGCCGACCCTACAAATAGATTTATAGGGGCGGCCTAGAAACTGCCCCTACAAATGCATGATTTGTAGAGACGGTTCGGTAGGGGCGGCTGGCCAAACCGCCCCTACAAAGGGTTACGAGCCGCTAAAAAAAACGTTTCTGCAGTAGTGATAGTGCAGTTCGATCCTACCAAATGTGCTAGCAACAACGTGCTATCATCGTTATAAAGTCATCACAATATTTAAGCATGCACTCAGCTGGTGGGTGTGGGAATCTATTTAGTGAAAAATCATAGATTGTCGATTTCTCTTCCTCGATCACAGAACCTTATTAGCGGCTTTTCATAGTCCATCTAGCATAGTGCCCATCAAGATGTTTTTACTATTAACACTAATACCTTGTTTTGACAAATCAATTGGGTTAGGTGGTTGCATATATTGCACTGATGTCAGAATATGTCTAGTCTAGTCGCAGTTTGTCCAAACTTTTGTTTCTACTACTTGGACATTTGTTTCTCTTGTTTGTTCCCTTGTGTAGATGGAATAGTTTTTTACAACAACATAGTTTTGTGTGCATAACAATCCATATATCTGGTTGGTGCGCATATTGTTGCATATATAATTATATAGTGTTATGAACCAAGTGGTAGGAGTAACTGAACTCCGTGTATTTATATTAGCAGCGTAGAATACGTACATAAAAACATATTATATATTAAACAAATACGTGTAACTGAACTGAAAACAAATTAAACAAAAAAAAAGAAAAAGAAAAGGAACCTTTAGTTCCGGTTGGGGTTACCAACCGGGACTAAAGGGTGCGGCCACGTTTGCTTGGCTGGAGGGCCTTTAGTCCCGGTTGGTAACACCAACCGGGACTAAAGGTCCCTCTTTAGCCCCGGCTCGATGACCCGGGACTAAAGGTGGCACCTTTAGTCCCGGGATTGTTGTCCCGGTGCGGTAACCGGGACTAAAGGCCGTTACCGCCTGGGACAACAAGTCCATTCTGTAGTAGTGAGTGTAAATATATCTAATCACTACTACACAACGTGGCTTTAGTCCCGGTTGGGAAAGGCCTTTTGTCCCGGTTTCCCAACCGGGACCAGCATTCCGGGATTAAAGGTGGGGATCTTTAGTCCCGGTTTGTCACAACCGGGACTAAAGATCCTCCCAGCTTAAAAAAATAATGCCTCCCACCGCTGCGCCCCGTGAGATTCGAACCCAAGACCTCATGCACTGCCTCGCGCGAAGCTTACCACCTCACCTACACAACACATCTGACAATGGATGTGATGCTTTCCTTTTGAACTAACCCATCGGGAGACCTTTAGTCCCGGTTGATGTTACCAACCGGGACTAAAGGGTCCTTTAGTCGGGGTTGGTGTTACCAACCGGGACTAAAGGGTCTACCTTTAGTCTGGGTTAGTATTACCAACCGGGACTAAAGGTTGGAGGACTTTTTAGTCCCGGTTGGTGGCTCCAACCGGGAGTAAAGGAACATTTAGTCCCGGTTGGTATTACCAATCGGGACTAAAGGTCCTTTAGTCCCGGGGGCAAAAAATGCCGAGGCTAATGCTAAATTGGGACATCGTTCTAAAGTCTGTTCTCTAGTAGTGAATGCATGACGACACATTATTGATGAGTGGTGGGTGCACAACTTTTTTGCTTTTCTAGATGCATAACATGTATCTAGCTAGGTGCATAGAAAAAAATCCAAAATGAGTTACAGTTGGGAACATAGGGAGAACAGCTTATGCATATAACTTTTTGATACACGGGATATTGGGGAGGAACGTTATTTACCAATATAGGGATATAGGAACATTATTTGCCAATATAGGGAGAGGATACCGGAGAGGAACGTTATTTTACAGTTGGGAACACAGGGAGCATGCATCAGATCATTATACGGCCACCGCATTTTTTATGTACGCACGCTGCTAAATGGCATAGCCAATAGATCGAGTGGTTTGTGCGGGAAGCTATCTAGTGTCAGTTCACATGTTATCGATTTCTTCTGCCACAATCACATGAACTTGGCCAGACTTTAGCGTAATTACAATTAATATGTATTGCATGTCAGAGATACTAATTTATTTGGACTAATCAAGCAATGGGTTAAGTGGCAGAATTATATCATACTGATGTTAGAATATCTAATGTCTTGCTAGCTGTCATATATATCTTTTGTTTATACTAGCTACTTGGACATTAGCTTCTATCGGACTTGGGGCCTATTAATCATCCATGGGATCCAGATCCAAGTTAGAGCACGCCTCAACCATGTGGAGAAATCCCCAAGGAAGCCCTAGGACATTGTTCTCCATGGCCACCACCTTAGAAGACGTCGAATATATAAATACAAGTTGGAGGACCAATCTGCGTCAAGATCTTGTCCATCTCGGACTCTAGGAGCGTCGCGCACGAAAATCGTTGCCTAGGTCATATGGAATCTGTTTTTGACATTCTACCTCTCCAAGGAAAGCTAAGGAGACTTTCGAAAGATGTTGGTCCCACATCAAAATCCATTTGGATTTTCGTTCGTTTGGCCATGCATCTTTTTTTAGCCAACTAGGCATGCGTAATGATCAATGTCTTTGAACAGCCGCTGTTCATCGGTCTGGGAGACTCCAACTTCGAGTGCTTATTCATGAGTTCAGCAAATTCAATTGTGTTCTTCCTAGCTTGTTCTAGCTTGAGTTCTTGGATTCTTAGGCAGAGAGTACCTTCTCGGCGAGTTCAAGAATAGTAGTTATTTTTTCATTGTCGGCGGCAACAAAATAATACTTATGGTTAAACAAGCAAAGTGTTAGCTCGGCGTGCATATTATTGCATGTCAGTGTCAGAAATAATGTGGTAGTTACATATACCTATATAGCGCAGTTCGATCCTAACCAATGTGCTAGCAACAACGTGCTATCATCGTTATAAAGTCATCAGAATATTTAAGTATGCACTCTGCTGGTGGGTGTGGGAATCTATTTAGTGAGAAATCCTAGATTGTCGATTTCTCTTCCTCCATCACAGAACCTTATTAGTGGCCTTTCATAGTCCATCTAGCATAGTGCCCATTAATATGTTCTTACTATTAACACTAATACCTTGTTCTGACTAATCAATTGGGTTAGGTGGTTGCATATATTGCACTGATGTCAGAATATGTCTAGTCTAGTCGCAGTTTGTCCAAACTTTTGTTTCTACTACTTGGACATTTGTTTCTCTTGTTTGTTCCCTTGTGTAGATGGAATAATTTTTTACAACAACAACATAGTTTCGTGTGTATAACAATCCATATATCTGGTTGGTGCGCATATTGTTGCATATACAATTTACTATATTATAATCACTAGTATAATAAATAGTTGCCTTTGTCAAACAGACTGATCGAGAGTGCCCATAGATGGAGGGCGCCGCACTTACTAGCTACTTGCAAACTTGCAATGGTCCAACTCCATGGGATCATCTATTGTCATTGGTCCCAACACCCGAAGGATGGAACGGCGGAGGCGCCAAACTACCTACTTTCAGCTTCAGTTTGCATCATCATTCAGCCTACCGTTTGAATTCCTTCAGTTCAGACGTACGTTTAATGTTGACGCCTCCTAATTGTTATTTACTCCTATGTGATGCAAACTGATGTCCATCCACACGTGCGTGCGTTTTGTGTTTTATATTACACCAAAAAAATGGACAGAAACCCGTATCGTACCGTACGTGTCTGAACGTACAGTGTGTGGGTGCAAGAACATATACACTGGTCAAAAGATGCTACTACAAGCAAAGTCGTCTCGTTTGCGGCTTTCCCAGACTCCAGACTTGTTGCGTTGTGTTTTACATCGTCTCTTCGCGTCTCATCGTCTGGCACCTACAAAAGACGCGAACATTTTTTTTTCAAAAATAAAAGAGACGCGAAAAGTATAGGAAACTGTCTACTATCCTCAAAGTCTAGTTTTTTTTTCCTGAACACCAAAACCGAGTAAACCACCTCCCACAACTTTTAAAACCATTCATTTTACCTCCCTCACCCGGTTATAGGTGGTTTTCAAATACGGTTTTGTCTTTTTTTATTTATTTTGACTGAATTTTAGAAAAATTATAGTAAATCAAAGAAAAATTATAAAATGGAAAATCTAATTTTCTTGCACTCCACATGAGTAGAGATACATAATAAATATATAATATGGTATGATTTAGTACAGAGTTTTTGTTGTAGCTTTAGATCTATATTTTTCTGTAATTAATTCAAAGCTTGAGTTTCTATGGTCTAATTGGGTGAAATTATTATGGTGAGCTAATTATTATATTATTGAACTGTAGTAAAAATTTTACGCTCATTGGATCATGTATAACTGAGTTATAGATTTATTTAATTTTATGCTTGTTAAATAGTTTTAAAATAGTTAAAAGTGTGTAAAAATAGAAATGAGTATGAATTTTTTACTATAGGTAAAGTATAAAATAATTATATCACCATAAAAATTTCACCATAATTGGATCGTAGAAACTGCAGCTATGAATTAATTATAGAAAAACATATATCTAAAGCTACAGCAAAAACTTTGTACTAAAGCATACTATATTATATGTTTACTATGTATACCTACTCAAGTGGAGTCCAAAAAAATTAGATTTTCTATTTTATTATTTTTCTGTGATTTACTATGATTTTTCAAATATTCAACCAAAACAAATAAAAAAAAAGAAGACATAACCACCTTTGAAAACCACCTATAACAGGGTCAGGGAGGTAAAACGAACGGTTTTAAAAGTTGAGGGAGGTGGTTTACCAGGTTTTCGAGTTCAGAGAGGAAAACTAAACTTCGAGGATAGTTCAGGGATATAAAATGGATTTTTTTCCAAAAGTATATATACTGATATCATAGTGCGTTCGGCCTGGGCCAGCCGGTGGTGTAGTAATCTGGCCCGTCTAGGTAGTCGGTTCATGGGCTGCTGATGGTGGTCATCAGGAGCTTCGGGGTCGTTCGGCCGGCCTGTGTCCATCAGGCCTCAGCCCAGCGTTGCAATTATTCCGGAATCCAAATGGAGCGAACATATATATACGCCTTCGTCTTCGAAAAAAACAAGCGTTTCCCTAATAATAAGAAGAAAAAAAACTAAAATAGACGAACATGTGCATGTTTGAATCGACCTATGGACATGCAAGGGCGGCACGAAGGTGTGGTTTGATAGGGCCGTGGTTTCTCTAAAAAGAGCTTCGGCTCTAACTTCTCAACTAAGGCGACTTTTATGGTGCAGCTAGAACCGTTTTGAAAAATATTTAGTACAAATAGTTCCAATGGTAATTCTATAATAATTTATATTGTTTTGTAAGAAGGAGCTGAGAAAAGTTACTTTATTTTTAGCTTCGGCTTCTCTATAAAAAAATAGCTTTGACTTCCCTGAGCTCTTTGCAAGAAACCGTTTTTCATATACTTGTTTGCCAGGGCTCCTTGCAAGGAGCAGCAAGAAATCGGAGCCCTGACAAAAGGAGTCTAAAGGCACGTTTTGCATAGCTTGTGGCTTCTCAAAAGAAACAACTCTTTTGTGTCCACGCTTCATTGCTCCCGATCTATCGCGCACAGACTCCTCGCTTGACCTTCTCCATTGCCATCGACTGTCTCACGCTCAACACCTACACATCACAAGCCAAGAGGCACATTGCACACATGCACTCATGCCTCATTTCATCTCACGCATGCTTAGCCAAAGCTGAGACCACCTCATTGACAATCACTCATCACTCACATTGGTGGTGGAGGAGGAGGAACACTCGAAGAAGGGGAAATATTTGTTGGTCCTGTCATTGTCATTGTCATCTTGGGCGCGAAGGAATTGCTAAAGTTGTTCTGGCTCATTTGACATCCCTGCAATTCTTTCTAGTTCCAACTTCTTTGGTTAGAAAAACGTATGGCAAAACAGTTTTTCCTCTTTTTTTTTTCTAGCGTACGGTGCATATGTTAGGCTTTGTTTGGTAGGGCGCCTCCTCAAAGGCTTCTTTTGGAGGAGTCGGGCCGTTTTGGAGGCTCCGACTTCTCTTTTTTTTTCACTAAAAACGGTTCCTCCTACTAAATCGTTTGGTAAGGCTCCTCTGTAGGAGTCGGAGAAGAGCCCTACCGAACAGGATCTTAACCTTATCTTTTTCTTCGACGCCACCCTTCATCTCGCCTCCCACATGTGCGCACAAGCCAAACAAAAGCTACTGCTGCGGCCATCCCAACGAAAGTGGCAGCCATCGCACATGCTCGACCACCTCAGCCTCTGCCGCACCGCCTGCGCCTCCCACATGCTAAATTTTGTCTGTGTCCTAATAAACTCCAGTTTCAGCGAAGCTTATCTCGATCAGCTAGTGATCGGCATCAACTCTGACGGCATCCAAACCTGCTACGACGCGTAATGACCGGGACCGTGCTGATCGAGATCGGTAGACTAGAGAGAGAAGAGCATAGAGAACCTTCTTCCAACTCGTGAAAGTAACAAGGACAGCGGCAAGGCTTCGCCGGAGCCTCGGCGGTTGATCGTAACAGCACCGGGGCACCGGCCGGCATGAAGGCGGCCGTCGGCGCCAAGCCACCGTTCCAAAAGACTCGCAGGAGACAAGAACTGATCACGATGGCGAGTTCCGCTATCCCAGGGGACGCTCGCGTTCGCGGCGAGTGGCTCGCTGCGGCTCCCCTCGGCGTCGTCGGCGTCCTGGAGGGTCGCGTCCATGGAGGCCATCTTTCCTGTGTGATCTCTCCCTTCTTTACGGGCTCATCGATGCCATTACTCAGCAGGTTTGCTTTGTTACTCTAGATCTGTCTTCCTACTCATTCTGGAATTCATTGAGCAGTTGACCAACGACTGTTTCTTCCCCTGCCATGGCTGCCAATGGACTCTGGTGTGAACTGTGAAGTAAGGAGGCATCAAGTTCTCTCCTCGGCGACATGGAGACATATCTGAACCCTGTCTCCGGGGGCTTACTCGAGGACGACACGCTACGGCTCAACAGATACCTGGCCGCTGCAAAGTTGATGCTGATGTTTCAGCGTCAGCTGCCCCCTGGCACGGCATCCAGCGACATCCATGACGACCATGATCGTGCGAAAAAGCTCCTCGACAAGGCCATGTCCTCCCTCGCAATGGAGTTCTGCCACCTCCGAATCTGGCGACATGATGATTACCACCTGGATGTCTCGCCTGTGTCCATCTGGGAGTCCGTCAGGCGCAGCTGCCGCGACAGTTCCAACTCTGACTCGGCAGCCTCATGGTCGAGTTCCTCTGCTTCCTGTTCCTTCACCGGCGGCAATAGTGGCAGCTCAAGTGGATTCCTCTCGGCTCTATTTGAGGACATGTCCGTCCGAAGTGACAAGGCATTCCGATGCATGCATCTTAATTTTATCGACAGAAAGGAGTTGTCCACCCTCAATGACATTGCAGGCGTCATGATCGAAGGCGGATATCAAGAAATGCTCCGACGTGCAATCCATCGAGACTCTGCTCAACCTGCCAGGTATGTGTTGCGTATGTACTGTACTTCATTAAGAGTCATCACAAATTCACAATCAATCATGCTAGCTCTGGATAATTTTTAGTTTCACATTTTCCAAGGATTTCTAACGAGAAAGATACTTCCTCCATTCCAAATTGCAAATCATTCTGCCTAGAAAAAGTTACCAAAACTAACTTACAATTTGAGATGGAGGAGAGTATTTAATTGATATTACAATTACAACTGGGAGCCAATCAAAATTCTTTTCTAAGAACTTGATCTATATCCCAAAACTTTCCAAAATCTCCGCTCTTCTAGCAAAATCAAGTTTCAGTAGTCATGATAAGGCTATAGAACTTGAAGTACTAGGAAGCCCAAAAGATCAAGCAGAAGCAAGAACAAATCAAGGAAACACCTCGAAACCCCAGAAGTCGATTTTCAGCCTGTAGATCATGGAAGTTCTGCGCTTGCCCGCGAAAGTTCCGCGTTCATGTGCACAAGTTCCGCACTAAACGCTTTGAGCAGACTGAACCAATAAGGAAAAGGAGCAAAAACTCGATCAAACCAAGTCCAAATGGCCTTCCTTAGGATGTTTTGAAGCTGTTCACAAAGTTTCACCTGAAAAAGATTAAAGCTTGGATCGCAGATTGAAAAACAAGCTCTCAAATTGAGGCTTTCACGATTTTCTTGAAACAGAGGAGATGGTGTGCACGTGGGAAATCTGGTTGACGAAAAGCCTGGTCATGTTCTCCAAACTTCATAGCACCTAGGAAGCACAAGAAATCAACCCAAAACCCTTAGCTCGAAGATCCTTAAGAAATTCACCAAAGAGCAAGAATTGGTGAGATTTGGGGCCTGGAACAAGAGCTTGAAGCTGGGCTTCATGATATAGATAAGTTCTAAGGGTCCCAAAGACTCACAAAAACGTGTCAAACAATGAACCAAAGTTGCATTTCAAAAATCTCCCAAAAATGGCCATGAAAATCACCGAAAAATGGAAAATTGGAGGAAAAGGATGAACTCGAGATTTCAGCAAACCTTTTAATTAATCAACTATGAATTCATCTATACTAGACCAGGTCTAGCATCCTTCCTTCATCCTCCCTCTAAAGATGGAAAATTAAGCAAGGGGTGCCTTTGTACTTCTAATCTCCCTAGAGATGAACACTTGGCCTGCCCAAGCAAAATGAGATGTGGATTCAAGGGATACCTCTCCACCGGTCATCTACCTTATTAATAGGCGTTTGGAATACCCCAAACTGCCCCTAAGCTAATGCTAAGACTACCAACCCACTTAGGGCAATATGGTCCATATTACACAAAAACACACCCGATACACATCCGACAGCCACGATTGCTCCTCCCCTTCGTTTAGCCTTGATGCTAACTCAAAGATGTCTCCACGTACCACCCAGAATCCTCCCCTGGGTTTTGAGGCCCAACCCGACGTCGTCCTCGATCGGTAGATCACCAGGAGCTTGCGTGCTCGTCTTGACTTGGCCCGGTCTCCATCTTGACTTTGGTCAACACCGTTGTAACGTCCCGCGTCCAAAATCTACTTATATGGCCAGCTTCGCAGGTGGAACAGGCATGCATATGCGTAGCACCTCGCTTAGATTTTCGTCCTCGCTTCGTGTAATAGGGTTAACCTAGAGGTGCTACTTTTAGAACGACAAGGATTATAAGGCCCTCACCTTCCTAAACTTCTAAGAAGATACTAAACCCACCACCACCAACTCCTCATGTGCCACACGGGCCACATGGACCAACAACATAACTACAACAGGCTTCTAACTGGCTGGTGTGCTACATTGACACTCACCTTAAGGGTTGACGCCCTCAACAACTCACCACAAACGCACCAGATGCCTAGAACCACCCGTTGGTACACCACTCATGGGCACATACAAAAAGGGTTGATGCTCTGAATACCATCTATAACACCCAACATCCAAAATTTGCTTACGTGGCCCAACTCCGCACGTGGAACAGGCTTGGATATGCGTAGCACCTCGCTTACACTTTCGTCCTCACTTCATATAAAAGGGTTAACCCGGAGGTGCTACATTTGGAACGACAAGGATTATAAGCTGGCCCTCACCCTCCTAAACTTTCAAGGTGGTACTAAATCCACCAACAACAACTCATCATGTGCCAAATGAGCTAACAACACAACTACAATAGGCTTCTAATGGGCTAGGGTGTTACAACCATCTTCACCACCATCTTCGCATGTACACTTACTTAGCAATGTGTCCAAATGCTAGTCATCCATGGTTCATCCTCTGGCCCTCCCGTACCTCGGTCCAAGCTTTTGTGTCCGCCCTTCATTGCTCCCGATCCATCGCACACAGACTCCTCGCTTGACCTTCTCCATTGCCATCGATCGTCCCCACGCTCAACACCTACACATCACAAGCCAAGAGGCACATTGCACACACGCACTCATGCCTCATTTCATCTCACGCATGCTTAGCCAAAGCTCAGACCACCTCATTGACAATCACTCATCACTCACATTGGTGGTGGAGGAGGAACACTCGAAGAAGGGGAAATATTTGTTGGTCATGTCATTGTCATCTTGGGCGCGAAGGAATTGCTAAAGTTGTTCTGGCTCATTTGACATCCCTGCAATTCTTTTTCTGCAAGAATAGAAATCTAAAACAAGCAATTGATAGTAGTAAATTCTTTATAATCAACAATATCCTGAATTTCACTCCTCAATCCACCATAGAAACGACACACTTTATCCTCTAGATCCTCTTCTACCCTTTTGAACCTCTGCATAATATTTCTAGATAGACATATTTCCTCCCTCTAAGCGTTGTAATTTCTTAAGCAAATCACATTTATAAGAAGGAGGAATAAAACGATCACACATTGCTTCTTTTAGTCTATCCCATGACTCAGGTTGTAGATGCAAAGTAGCTAATTCTTGTCACTAGATTATAGCAAAGCTTTTTTAAACTCACTAATAGCTTGTCTAAACTTGTGATGATCAGGAACAATGTGGGAAGCAAATTTTGTTCTGTTATCTCCCAATCAAGATATTCCTTAACATCATATTTACCATAAAAAAGTGGTACGATGAATTTAATTTTAGCATAAGGGTCATTATTGCAAACAATGCCACGATTGTGCTCATTATTAACATTACCTCCCATACCTGTACGATTGCTTTGAAGGCATCGCTGCGGGTTCCGCTCGCGTGTCACCCTCTCATCAATCATACCATTGTCTCTATACACAAAGTCATCGTCAAGGATCCCTTCGTCTTCGTCTTTGTCATCTTTGTTCTCGTCATTGGTCTTTGGACGGTTGGTCTCTAGCTGCTGAACTCTCCCAGTCAGTGTGCACAAAAATTGATAAAAAGCTTTCAAGCTTAGAAAGACGATCTTTCAGGTTGTTTGACGAAAAAATAAGTTCGCCAAACCCACTGAAGGGGGGCACACGGATGCCAATTTTTTTCCAATTCTAAAAATGTAAGGTTTTCTAAAAATGGAGTCAGTATGCAAAAGTTATGTCATTTTTACGAACATACTCCGAATCAGAGGACAAAACTAGGAAAAAGTGCGGAATATTGGTGGCGGGTAGGGTTTGAAAGAAACGATGGGCAGAAACACACTGGGCTCAAACACAATCTAACCAATAACAAAACTTCGACCTAGGACACAAACTCAACATGGCGGACTCTGAGACTGAATTATGCAAAGGCTATGATGCGGAAGGTACTAGGACAGGAAAAATAAGTATGACAATGGACTATGGGACGAAGGTGAAACACTTGAGCTAGCATTTAAGATGCGAACCTAATGGTATGCCTGAAGCTCTGATTATCACTAAGAAGAAACTCAATTGAAGTGACAAATTGCAGATCTATTTTCATGCACTCGAAGTTGGGGTTTCACTACCGATGACGGCGACTGTTCGAAGACAGAATGATCTAAGGCAAAACCCAAACCCTAACTTTGGCGATGATGACTCATTATAATGTCTTTAGGGCATGTGAACCCCCTGTACACGCCTCCTAATTAATGTGCCCTAAGACGATACACGGCCCAATAGAACAAAAGAAGGTGACACAATAGTCTGGCGGATTCTGGACGTTGACTTGTTTCGATGATTTCCATTGACTCTGGTAGAATTTTGATGTCAAACCAAAGTCATTTGTTATCTTATGAAATTATCTTTCCACACATATGTGGATTGTCGAAAATGGAGTGTGTATGTGCCTGGGGTGTCTATTTTACTGCAGGTTGGTCCTAGAGGCCGAGGCAGACTCGAACTCGAGTTGACTCGACCTCTGGATTGACTTGGACGTCCTTGCTGGTCTTTTCCACCTCTACACCTCTCTCTAAGTTCTTCATGATCCTCTTCAATGTTTCTAGGCTTGATAACATCATTAAGTACTAATCTATTCTCAAAACTATAAAAAAGATCGGTTAAGAACGAGCTCACCTCTAGTTTCGATTGTCGCATTCGAGCTCTAGTCATTGGACTTTGCATAACGGTTGGAGGATTAACGGGTGCATCCAAAGGAGTGATGTCCTTATCACACTTATTACATGGCACATACCAACCATGTGTTCGCAACAAACATAAAAAGAATGCATGTTCCGTAAAAGGATCCTATTTCATTTATTATTTCTCTTAGACACTTTCTAAGTATTGCGGTCCCTTAAGTATCAAATTAAACATATTAGTCTACTTATTAGGCTAAAGCACACTTTTTAACCTCGAAATTAGACGGCAATTCGATTTTCAATCTTAAACTACGAAACAAGGTAACGAGCAGTCAAAAACGGCAAATTCAGTCCTATCGTAGATTTCAAATGTGGTTTTCTATTTCCTAAAAGTAATAAAATTCTGTTTTGATCTTTATAAATTCATAATTAATTTATTTTAAATCATAAAAATGTGGAACTAGTACTAGTTTTATTCTGAAAGTGTTATCTATTTGTTGGTGGTCTATTTAGAGTTATTTGGATCTTAATTAATCGTTTTAAATAAATAATGAGCATGACTATGAGCTATAAAGCAATAGGAACCAAAATAAATCAATTCCAAATAGCTATATATAGATCATAAACATGTAGATAATATTTCTAGAAAAAAATGGTACTAGGTTTATATTTTTGGATTCAAAATAAATTATTTATGGATTTGTAGCAACAAATTAGATTTTTTATTATTTTTATAAAATAGCAAATCACCTTTGAAACCAGCAAGAGAACCAAATTTGTCTGATTTTTAACAATTGGAGGGCATCCATTACACGGTTCTGTACAAGATTAAAATTCCGTAGTTCAAGATTAAAAATCGGACTACCATACAAGTTAGAGATTGAAAACTATGCATTACCGTTCTACTTTTTTTTTGCGACGTACCCTTCTACTTATTAGGAATGACTTACTGACACATGTCCAACAGTTACCCTGAAATCCTTGACATCAATAACATTTGGGGCGGTCACAAGGAAGAATCCAAAGAAATTCTACTGAAGGTTTGGACAACGGCGATGCACATCATCGTTGGTGTCTTGAGTGAGATGCAAAGACAATTGAATGGACGGGATCTTGGTTACTTCAATATATTCAAGGAGGATTATTTCTTAGCAATTGCAAAACAATCTATCAGGAAGTTGCTTAGAGCAGCTGATTCTACGTGCATTCAGGGTGCACCACCAATTGATCCAGTTTACATGGATACCTATACAGCACCTAAGCCTGATCTATCCAAAATGGTAAATCTGGTGATGGTGTACCAAGCACTGGATTATAGCATGCCGACAATATTAGCATTGCTGTCAGGTCAAACTAAGGAGTCCATCCTTGCAGAGGGTGAAGGGCTAATACACCGATTGTCAGACATGTTTGTCAAGCTATCTGTTGAGCAAACCGATCTGGCAATAGCGCGACGTTTGGACATCTCTGACACTGGTGTTCATCCCTTCACAAGGCATATCATGGATCATGTGCAGATGCTGGTTCAACACAAGAGCACAGTCTGTCTAATGCTGAAGGGTGACCTGAAAGCATTCCATGAACTGGTTGCGCAGCTGATCTCCTCTTTGCAGTCTATGCTGGATAGGAACTCAAAAGGTTTGCACCTCCCAGGGCAGCAACAAATGTTCCTGCTGAACAACGTACACTTCATGCTTCAGGAAGCCAAGATAGAGAAAGATTTGGGACGGATCCTTGGAGAAGGGTGGCTGTTGCAGCGCAATGACCAACTCGACATGTTCATTGCAGGATATGTAGATGCTTCATGGACACCTGTCATATCTTGTGTGCTAAGACGGACCCTAGTACGGGAGATCTTGTGGCCATTGTTTGACAAGTTCACTTCACTTTTCGAGACGACCTACCGGCTGCATAAAACATGGAAAGTTAGTAATCCTCTGATCCGGAATAAGGTGCGGGAGGCAATATTTCATAAGGTTATCCCAGTGTACCGAATGCATATGGAGAATTGCTCGGAGAAGCAGCAAAAATCTGCAAGGTACAACATTCAGCAACTGGAGTCACAGCTGCAGGAATTGTTCGAGGGGTAACTTTGGACGCGGGTATATATGGTTTACCCAATTTCTGTACTAGTAAAGTTGTAAAGCTATTAAGTGCTGTAGCGAAATCTCATTAAAAGTTGTTTGTTGACTGTTAGTAAGGAAAAAAAAGAAGTGAAAAGCTAGTAGATAGATATTGATGTCCCACCCCGCTCCCTTCTTTGGCTTTGAACCTATGGACGGAAAAGCTATTATGTTGTTTTTGTCAATTATATGCTGTACATCTTCATAACTGTTTAATTGTATATATATATACACTATGAGAAATTTTATTTAATTATTAACGGTAATAAGGTAATTGTTGCTGGGACACCCCCTCCGATGTATATTCTAAAGTTTTTTTTTTGAAAGGTCACAGGGGATGTACTATCCGCACGTGAATTTTATTACCACAGATTCTGACCAAAGCCGATGATGGTAATTACAAAGTTAGGTCATGAATCCAGAGATACAAAGCAGGAAGGAAAGACTAGCGCCCACCGTCCGAGTCCGGACACCCGCGCCACCGCCCATGCATGCGCTGACGTGTTCGGCTCAAGCATGCGATGTGAAAACGACGCAGCGATGCACTTCCCCTAGCTGGATGCATGCGCCAACGGAAGGGACACGCGCACCACGCCTCCGCCTCCCACTTTGCTCAAGGGACCCACAACGCATGCATGCAGCTCCTGCCCACCCGCCCACTGCTGCTGCACCTGTGACTTGTCCGCGCGATGCTGCTATGCATGCACCTGTGCATGCATGTGGGGGCTGCCGTGCCTGCGGGGACACTGCACCCGAGGGGACCACCTCCGTCTGCGCCCACTTCCCGCGTCCGGTCATGCAATACTTGCAACATAAAGCATTCACTTCAACATACGTCCGAAACAGATAAAACATTTACAAATATAGGCTTGCAACATATGTGTATGGCCACAACAACATATGCAACATCCAGATAAAATATTTGCAATATATGTTTGAAAGGGATGAAACATTTGAAACATACGTGTATAGTTAGTGCAACATATGCAAAATCTAGAAACATTTGAAACATATCCTTACAACATACGTGTATAGCCATTGCCAACATATGCAATATCCAGATAAAACACTTGCAACATACGTTTAAAACAGTTGAAACATTTGAAACATACACTTACAAAATACGTGTATAGCCATTGCAACATATGCAATAACAGATATACTTTTAAAACATTCAGATTAAACATATGCAATATACATCTAAAACACATGAAACATACGATTGCAACATGTGCTCATCTACTTACTGCCCTCCAATGGAAGCTCGTTGATGCGAAGCTCAACGCCAACGCGGGAGCTCAAGGTCGCCCGCGGTCGACAAGCATATGGATCACGGCCGTGGCAGGAGGCGCGGGGACAGGCGGGTCGGTCCTGTTCAGAAAAGGACGAACGTCCTGAGGGTATCATTATCAAAGTAGGAAAGACAAGAAAGAGAGAACAAACACCACAACAACAACACTGAAAACAACCATCACCAACAGCTACAGAGAGAAACAACAAAGTTGCAACTCCCCTGAAAATATGTCAATAGGGCATGACGTCATGGTGACGTCATCAAGCTAGGAACGAGAGGGCGTTGCGGACTTGTGGAGGCTCCGTAGAAGAAGGAAGCGACGTAGGGTATGAGGATGAGAGGCCGGTTGTGGAAGTTGTGGTGGCTTTGCGCTGACAAGTTCGGCGCTCATCGATGCCGCTGCCGCGCCACATGCCGTCAATCGATTATAAGCAATATGAATTTACTAACTTACCCTTAGGTATAAACAATAAAACTATAGAGACATTAACTATAATTTGGGACAGAGGAAGTAGAAAAAGATTCAAATACTTGAATACAAGACTTTGAACTCCACCAAGCTACCATTGTTTTATGACTTTGGGCCAGCCGTGTAACTAGCATAACCAAACTAATCTAACCGCTAAGCGAGAACTTAAGCTATCATTTTATGTACTAGGTTCGTGCTCGTGCATTGCTACGGGAAAACTAAATTTTGTACTAAATACACATGGATCGCACGATAACATAACAATACTGTGAAATTAAATACCAACGCTAAAGTGACATTTAATCTGAAAGACAAAGTTTGTGAAATTAATATAGTCACGGAGAGCGCGGCGTCGCAGGCTCACAAACTCTACTGTATAAATCTTTCCATGATGCGACTAAGATAATATTTTATATCGACGAAAGAAATCGCCGATATCAATTTCTTTCGTGCGCCAATAAATCCACAAATAAGTTCCATCGCATTTTCATACCATCATATATACACAGGTTTATCATAATAAAAATTGCCCATGCGTTGTAACAGAAAACAATTCAACAGGCATGCATGTACCTCGTATGTGGCCCTCACCAGTCCTTGAGGCGCAGAGCATGCACTCGTACCTGGCACCTGAATACCAATTAGGAAGTAGAAATTCAGAAACACAATCCACGTTAATTAGCCATGAGCAATCTGAATGGAAAAGAAAAACAGTAAGTGGCTGAATGACATACCTGATCGATCCAGCCCTACTATCTCATTTGCAAGTGATTTGTACCCTAACCATACAGTCTGGTGATGCCAGTTTCTCAAGGTGTCGCTCACTGGAGCCCAACAACCTTAGAAGAAAACACAAGAAATATATATGAACCAGTGTTAGAAAATGCACAGGTGGAGGCAAACTCCATGTATATATTCACCCAAATTGGTTTGCTTAGGAATACATGTATCAGCTCAAAAGAAATTGGAATAGAGAGCCAAAATTTGTTTTGAAGCTCACCATATGTTTGCATAGGGCTAGAAGGAAAACACATAATGGCATAATGCATGTAATATGCGACAGGTCAGTACTGCAAATCCAGACTCTTCCCTGAACAAACTAATAAACCGAGAATATTCCAATTCATAACTCACTACAGTGCACTTGCTGGCCTGAACCATGCTGTCATGTTAATGAGGGCATGGGCATGGCTTTGAAGTCCATGGACAAATCATATAAAATAATAATAGTACCTGCCATCAGTTTATACAATAACATAGATATGTGATGGGCCCAGCTACAATTTACAAATCAGTTGTTAGGAAAGGAACAATAATTCATCTGCGAATGGCATAGTAGAATGACATAAAAACCTTGGGAATTTTTACAATAACATAAATCTGTCATATGCCCACCCAACTATATCTCCCACGGTGTTGCATGCAGAATAAGCCAATTAATATGAACACTGAAGATATTAAAAGCAGCATAGGTAAAGGAAGTTATGCTCCTCACCAGATCAAGGAAATAGCCCACCAGAGTCAACAATAAACAAAGATATAATCTCATACAAAAAAAGGAAAAAAACTGTACTCATGTTATGATTCTGAACTCTTATTCCACCTGCTGCGGAAAGAACTGCATTACACACAAAAATACAGCTTAGATCATAGTTACATTGGATTTACTCATAAACTATGATTCTGAATAACTGATACTGCAGTGGTTCTCCTCACTGCTCGAACGAAGATCCTCTGTGTTGGTGCCCCGAACATGTGAGGATAGCGAGAGAGAGTGAAGGCCCGATGCGGCCTCGTCGTCGAGTGGCCACAGCCATGTTGGAGCCACCCCTTCCTGACAGATCAAGGCACCACCCCCACGAACCCGAGCGCCGCCAGTCAAGAGCAGGAGGCCCCAAAGGGGAGGGTGCCGCACCTCCCTTGATCTCTTTCATGTTGTCCAGCTCTTTAGTTATCTCAAAGAATACTATAGTGTTGTTTGGTGAAATAACAACCGAAAGAACCTTTTCCAGGTTTTCTTTTCTCAAAGCAGTAATAGGACTTTTTCTCAAAGTCACTGGTTTTCTTTTCTCAAAGCACTCAAGTACATCACGATGAAAGAACCAGGATTAATTAATTTGCAACCATACTATTGCATCATCACTTGCGATCTAAATTGTTGCTCTAAATTACACAACTGCGTCACTACCGGAATCCTCAAATTTGCCAAGTGTTTTTATGTTTGCCGAGTGTATTCCCTCGGGCACTCGGCGAACAAGTTCTTTACCAAGTGCTGTGCTAAAAACACTCGGCAAATAGGGAGTTTGCCGAGTGTTAAAAAAACACTCGGCAAAGAGGGGGTTTGCCGAGTGTTAAAAAACACTCGGCAAAAAAATAAAATCTTTTTTCTAGAAAAAAAGGAGAAGAAAATAAAAAAACTTTGCCGAGTGCTCAGATCTAGAACACTCAGCAAAAAAAGGAGAAGAAAAAACTAAACAAAAAACTTTGCCGAGTGCCCTGATCTGGGACACTCCGCAAACAAAAAAAATATCTACTTAACCCACCCCTCCCCCTAGCGCCCCACCCCTTCTTCTTCCCCTCTCCTCCTAGCCCCCAACGCCCCCTCTCCTCCCGTTGGCGCCGCCTCACTCCCCTCCTCTCCCGGCTGCCCTCTTCCCTCTCCGCCGCCGCCTCCCCTCCAGTTTTGAGGTTCCCTCATCCGCCGCTCACGCGGATCCAGCGCCCCTCCCCGATCCGCGCGCCCCCTTCCTCCTTCCCGGCGGCGTGGCGGCGCGGATCCGGCGCGCCCTCTCCTTTCATCCTTCGGCGTGGCGGCGTGGATCCGGCGTGCCCTCCTTCCCCGTCGGCGTGGCGGCGTGGATCTGGCGCGCCCTCTCCTTCCCTCCTTCAGCGTGGCGGCACGGATCCGGCTCGGCCCCCTTCCCTCCTTCCCCGGCGGCGTGGTGGCGCGGATCCGGCGCGCCCCCTTCCCTCCTTCCCCGGCGGCATGGCGGCGCGGATCTGGCGTGCCCTCTCCTTCCCCGGCGGCGCGGATCTGGCGCGCCCCCTTCCCTCCTTCCCCGGCGGGCATGGTGTGCTGGCGGTCGTGGCGTGGCAGTGGCGGTGGCATGGGCGGTGGTGGTGGCCGGCGGAGCAGGGTGCTTGTTTTTTTTCAAAAAAATGTTTGCCGAGTGCCCGACGATTGACACTCGGCAAACAGCTCTTTGCCGTTAAAACCTATGCCGAGTGGCGTTTGCCGAGTGTTTTTGGGACATTGCCGAGTGCCACTGGCGCTCGGCAAAGCTCCTGGTTCCGGTAATGCATCATGCCTATAAAAGAAAATAAATTACAAGGAACTAAATATACGGTTTTTCAGTAAACTCACATTAGGATCATCTCCAAAGCCTCATGTTCTGCACTGCAACAATGACACCAGAAAGTTGGATTGCAAAAATTTAGGATGTACAGCCACTGAATTGGAGGCTGAAATGAAATAACAAAGGCTTAATTATGGATGTATTACTATCAACATTATTGACAAATTGGACAATAATGCAATGCAAGGTTTTAGCAAACTGGATTACCATGAGCATGGCACTGTTACTGCATTCACACCACTCATATTCTGATATAAGAAACACACGGAGCATTTGCATATACCTTCCGCTGTGAGTGCAGCAAAACGTGGGACGGACAAACCAGTGTGCGGCCAGGTGCTCCAGCACGGACTGCACCAGGCCCTCGTCCAGTGGCCGGCCGCCCAATGTGCCTGGAGGAAGCGCTTGATCTGGGTGACGTAGATGTGGATAAAGAGCAGCGACAGCCGACAGGCCTAGCCTCGCGGCGCCGATGGCGTAGGTCGGCGACCTGCCTGACGGCGTTGTCCTCCAGCATGAACACTGCGGAGGCCGCGGTCATGAAGGATGTCGCTACTGTCACCAGCCCCGGCCGGTACAGTAGAACCTCGAGGACGTCGGACTCCTTGACGCACATCTGTGACTGCGAGAGGGAGAAACAATGAGGGAGAGGGAAAGGGCAGGGACAGGGAGAGGGAGAGGAGGAGAGTGAGGGAGGGGCACACCTCGGCCCAGATTGGGCGCGGTGACCAGCAGTGGATCCCGGCCGTGTTGCGCGCAGATCCCACTGCTTGCCTGCCTCACGGCAAGGATGGCCGCGGCGCGGGTGCGACCTCGAGGGCGTCCGCGCGGTTGCGACGGCTAGGGCGGGGGAACTACGCCGTGCGAGGAGATTGTGGTAGGCTTCATCTTTTACAGAGTCCAGGGTGGGCGTTCGGGGTTTATCGTCGAGGAGGCCGACGTCGTCCGTGTACAAGAGATCGCGGTAGAGTTCGACTTCTGCGAGGAGATCGATGACGACGTCTGCGCAGAGATCGTGGAAGAGGCCGACGTCGTCCGCGTTCGACGTGCGCTCGGAGATCGTGGAGGAAGGGAAAGAACATGATCAGGGCGAGGGCGAGGGCGAGGGCGATGCTGGCGGCGCCGATGGTGGGTGGCGATTGGGGAGGAGATTGGGCGCCCGAGATTCCGGTTTCTTCCCTTTCGTTGGTTCAGTGCGGAGTGGCAATCGCAGGGGCCATGGAGGAGGGCAACGACATCGTGGAATCAACGGCGCGGAGCGGCATTGCAGGGCGCGGAGCGGCATTGCGGAATCAACGGCGCGGAGCAGGATCGTGGCAGGGCGCGGAGCGAGGAGACGATCGCACGCGGGAGGGCAGAGGTGAGGCGAAGTTTTTGTCGCACCAAAATGGTATCTTCTCTTTAGTCTTTTTAGCTGTGAGAGATTCATGCGCCAATGCCATCTCCACCAAAGATTGCAACCTGTGGAGAATGGAAAAAGATAGTCTCGAACAAGATAGGTAGATATATGCTTGCATGCATAGTTCGAGCTTTTTTCATGGTATCCAGGTCTGACCATGAAAAGAAAATGCTTTGGATACGTTTCCAAATATGACCTATATTTTCTAAAAGGATAGTATATTTTTTAATATTTATTAGGCTATAGCAATTTTATCCCGTTGCAAGCAAGAACATGTTACCTGTAAGATACTACATGATATATAGTAAATAAGATAGCGCTACAAGACTATCAACATACTGTTAGGAACGTCACACTCAAAATCTTTTTCTAAAAAAACACTCAGGCCCGTTTAGTTCCGAAATTTTTTGACTTTTGGCTACTGTAGCACTTTCGTTTTTATTTGATAAAAATTGTCCAATTATAGACTATTTAGGCTTAAAAGATTCGTCTCACGATTTCTCGGCTAACTGTGTAATTAGTTTTTTTTTTCGTCTACATTTAGTACTCCATGCATGTGCCGCAAGATTTGATGTGACGGGAAATCTTGAAAATTTTTGGTTTTTGGCTTGGAACTAAACTGGGCCTCAGCTGCACCGAGCGCAATAGTTGCCAGACAACCGTACTGGCAAAGCACCTGCGTTGTCGGCGCACCGACGATGTCCCGCGCCCATCTGTTCTGAAACAGGCCGCCCTTGACCGTCCTCTTCCTGCCGGTCCTGCTCAACGCCCTGTGTAGCGCTGGGGTAATACGATGGAGAGGACCAACAGTAGCCCAACTGTCCGTCCAAAGCAAAGTGGAGGAGCCGTCTCCCAATCTCGCCGTCATACTGATGGCGCTCATGGCAGCGACTGGCTTTTCCATCTTTGCGGCCGGTAGCGCAGCCCAGCAACGCCCAGGCTCAGCTCTTCGCAGCCATTCCCATCGCAGCCTCAAAGCAAACCCGAAGAAACGGAGGTCAAGAATGCCAAGGCCCCCCAATTCCGTCGGTCGGCAGACTACCGGCCAGGCCACCTTGCATCTACCGCCCGACGTCGTCTCAGTACCGGACCAGAGGAAGGCCCTTCGTCGTTTGTCGGTCTGTGCAATCGCCCACGCCGACAGGCAGTAGGCAATGCTCATGTGCACCGGAATTGCCGAGAGGGTCACTTTAGTGAGCAGCACACGTCCCGCGTGTGTAAGAAGACTGGATTTCCAGGTTGGAATCCTTGCCGCGACAGTGTCCACTAACGCCTGCTCTTCAGACCGCCTCAGTCTCCTCAGCGATAGCGGTATTCCCAGATACTTGCACGGGAATGGGGCGACGACACATGGGAACGCTTCCTGGACAGCAGCAATCGTCGCGTCCGTACAACGGATCGGAGTGGTGACACACTTGTCAATGTTGGTGATAAGACCAGACTCCCCAGCAAATAGGCTCAGGATCTGCTGCACACAGTTGAGATCATCAGACGTTGGGGCGACGAGGATCACAAAGTCATCGGCGTATAGATTGAAAGAAGGATGGAGATCCAGTTGTTCCAGCGACATTACTGGAAACAGAGACTTTGCCGAGTGTAAATTTCTTTGCCGAGTGTTAAAAATCGGACACTCGGCAAAGATCTTCTTTGCCGAGTGCTGCACTCGGCAAAGAATTACACTCGGCAAAGATTTCTTTGCCGAGCGCCGGGCACTCGGCAAACACAGGCACTCGGCAAAGGACTTCTTTGCCGAGCGCCAAACTCTCGGCAAAATCTATACACTCGGCATAGGCTGCCCGTGAAACGGCGCCGTGCCACGTCCTTCTTTGCCGAGCGCCTGCGGTTAGGCACTCGGCAGATTTTTTTTTTTAATTTCTTTGCGAGTGCCCCGATCTGGCGCTTCGGCAAAGATTTTTTTATTTTTTAAAATTCTTTGCGAGCGTCTCGGATCCGGCGCTCGGCAAAAAAAATTTTTTATTTTTAAATACTTTGCCGAGTGCTCCTGGGCGGCACTTCGGCAAAGATTTAAAATTTTTTTAATTATTTCTTTGCCGAGTGCTCCTGTGTATGCACTCGGCAAGAGGAAAAATTAAAAAAATTAAAACATTCTTCTTGCGAGTGCGAGGGTGGCACTCGGCAAAACACCCTTTTGTTAAAGTGCCATGCCCAAACACTTTCGGCAAAGTTTTTTTGTTTTTTTTTTTAGCCTCCAATTTTTTTGTGCAGACTCGGAAAAAATTCAAGTAAACGAAATAAAGTAACTAAATATAACAAAAAGCCACAAAAAATCTTCAAATTGTAACTAGGAGTTCCTGGTGCTTTAAAAGGCAATGGACAAAAAATTGGAGGCCAAAACAAAAAAACAAAAAACTTTGCTTGAGTCTTTGGGGCATGGCACTTTCGGCAAAGGTGTCTTTTTTGCCGAGTGCCGACCCTCAGGCACTTTCGGCAAAGAATGTTTTAATTTTTTTTTATTTTCCTCTTCTTGCCGAAAAGCGTGTATTGCAGGAGCACTCGGCAAAGAAATAATTAAAAAAAAATTTAAAATCTTTGCCGAAAGTGCATCCGGGAGCACTCGGTAAAGTATTTTAAAAATAAAAATTTTTTTTTGCCGAGCGCCGGATCGAGACGCTCGGCAAAGAATTTAAAAAATAAAAAATCTTTGCCGAAAGTGCGGATCCGGGGCACTCGGCAAAGAAATTAAAAAAAAAAAATCTTTGCCGAGTGCCTCCTGATCCGGCAGACTTTCAAAGCAGCATGACACCGTTTTTGACCGTGGCAATCATCACCGCCAGCAAACCAGCATAACGCCAGCCCGCCCACACCACACACCGCACCATACCGCCACGCCAGCCACCGCCACCACCCTGCCATTGCCGCCACCGCCCCGCGCCGCCGCCCAGTCGCCATACACACTACCGCCACACGCGCATTACCCGCCGCACCAGCGCACACACACTGTTGCCGCAGCGCCCCACACGCCCATGTATTGCATGCCCGCGCCGCCCAACGCCCCCATGTACACAACGCGCGCCACACGCCCGCGCCAGCAGCGCCCGCCCGCCGCACGCCACACCACCACCGCACATACGCCCGCCTTGCCCGCCCATGCCCGCACTCGCCCATCGCCCGCCGCCGCCCCCTCGCCGCCACGCCGTCCCTCGGCGCCACCCTCACCCGCCGCCCCAGCTGCCACCCTGCCCGCCCTCAGCCCCGACCTCCGGCCCTTCCCCCACCCGCCGCCTTTTTCCGGCCTTGCTCCGACTTTTTTTCGCTTCTTGCCACCCTTGACCACCCCGTGGACCACCACCCACGCGCCATCCGTGCTCGACCCCATCCCCGACTCCGCCCGATCCGACGGCCGCCTACCCCTACCCGTCGCTGGTCGGTATGCCTTCTCACTTATTATTGTGGAGGTAGTGGTAGTTGTAGTAGTATTAGTTGTACTAGTGGCGATATTAGTACAACTAGTGGTAGTATTAGTAGTAGAATTAGTGGTAGTAGTAGTAGTAGTAGTAGTGGTAGTAGTAGTACAAGTAGAGGTACTACTTGGATATATTCTTCTACATGGATTGATATCCAAACTACATGGCTTCATTGAGCCATATGTGCTTGTCGACCATCGTGCTGTTGTTTTTTTGAGGTTTTGGAAACCTCACCGTGCAGGGGAGGTTCTGCCGATTTTTTTTGTAAATAACAGTATTTTGTTCCATTTTTGTAGAGAAGAGCCCGTCAGAGTTGAGTCGGAGTTCTCGCCACCGTGTCGGTCTGCCTGCACCGCGTCGTCTCGCCACTGCACCGACCCGCCACGGCCCCGCTAGCCTGACTCCATCGCCACCCTAGGTATAACCCCTCTTTTTATATCATTGTCGTAGATCGCGTAACCCAGTTAGGCGTCTCCCGTTCGAAAGAGATACGGTTGGAGGTATGCAGATCTTTGCATATCTATGACCGTATCTATTTCGGATTGTCCACGCTTTTTGGACAGCCCGCGGATGCGTAGATGGGTTAGTTTCCATGTTCTGCTCTAGTCCGAGACAGACTTTCGGCATCACCTCCCTGTTGTTCTCCGGATACACACTCTTCTTTGGTAGGACGTGTATCTGGAGAACAGCGGGGAGGTGCTGCCGAAATTCTGTCTCGGATAGGAGTAGAGCATGGAAACTAACCTCATCTACACATCTGCGGGTGGGATTAGGACCTATCCTCACCTATTAGACAGTAGGAACACCATGTACATGCAATTAATGGTTACATTACTCACCCGATACATATGTTAGAGGATGGATGACCGTCGATGGATGTACACGGGCTAGAGAAGTCGAGTGATTACACCACGGAATGGATGAACAAGACCGATGCTTTCTTGAATAAAGGCATTTGGCAACGCGCTAAAGGACATTGCCTAGTTTTGTGTCCCCAAAGCAAATGTGGAAACAGGAGAAGGGTAAACAAGGTGGAAATGGGTAAACATCTTGTGAAGAATGGATTTACGCCGGACTACACCCGGTGGGTCCACCATGGTGAAGCCCATCGTATGAGAGAGGAGGTGGTGAGACCACGGGTGGAGGCTTTTGATGCTGATGCCGGGGTAGCAGACATGTTAGATGACTTTCACCAAGGACAGTTCGATGAGGGACGTGAGAAGGAGGAGATGGAAGCAATGCAGGGCATTCTACGATATGATGGACTCGCACGAAACCCCTTCACGATCGGTCAACGGTGTCTCAACTGGATGCCATTGGACGCTTAATGGGGTTGAAGTCCGAGTTAAACTTAAGTCGACACAACTTCGATAAGATGTTGGCCGTGATTGGCACCTTGCTTCCGGAGGGCCACATTCTCGCCAAGAGCATGTACGAGTCACGAAACTCCTTCGAGCACTTAAGATGCCGTATGAGCGGATACATGCTTGTCCGAAAGGGTGTCTCCTATTTAGGAAAGAACACGAGCATGCAAAGTTCTCATCCAAAGTGTAAATCCTCCGTACACGGAGGTAGACTCGATGATGGCGGAAGAGGCAACTTACGATCCCCATGAAAATCCTACGGTACCTTCCGTTCCTACCGAGGATTCAACGGCTATACATGACCGAGGAATCCATGAAAATGATGACATGGCACAAAAATGGCAAACGGTACAATCCTCGACAAGATGGTACATCCATCCGATGGTGAAGCTTGGATCCGCTTTAATGACAAACATCGTGACAAAGCGATGAGGCTCAGTAATGTACGTGTCGCGTTGGCAAATGATGGGTTCAATCCTTATGGAATGATGGCTGCCCCATACACATGTTGGCCCGTCTTTGTTATCCCCCTTAATCTTCCCCCCGGTGTCTCCTTTCAACGACATAACGTATTCTTGTCGTTGATAATTCCTGGACACCCAGGGAGTAATATGGGTGTGTTCATGGAGCCCGTATTTGATGAATTGGTCCGTGCTTGGGACGAAGGGGTATGGACATACGATCGAGCTACAAAGACAACCTTCAAAATGCACGTTTGGTACCACTACTCCCTGCATGACTTCCTGGCGTATGGGATATTCTGCGCCTGGTGTGTTCACGGGAAGTTCCCATGCCCAATATGCAAGGAAGGTGTGAGGTTTATTTGGTTGCAGAAGGGTGGCAAGTATTCGTCGTTTGATAGACATCGTCAATTCCTACCTCTTGACCATCCATTCAGACAAGACATCAAGAACTTTACGAAAGGCGTCAAAGTGACAAACCCTGCACCGCGGATGATGAATGGTGCCGAGGTTCATGCTCAGATAGGTGCTCTCGTGCCCAATGAAGAAGGTGGTTTTGTGGGATATGGTGAGCAAAGATATGTGGACTCATATATCGGGCATGACGAGGCTCCCTATTTCGATGACCTTCTTCTACCACATAACATTGATGTAATGCACACTGAAAAGAATGTCGCCGAGGCACTTTGGGCAACACTCATGGACACTGAAAAGTCTAAGGACAACCCAAAGGCTAGAGTAGACCTGGCAACGTTGTGCGATAGACCAAATCAAGAGATGCAACCTCCTAGTCGTGGCAAGACTTGGAGAAGGCCTAAGGCTGATTTTGTCTTGAAAAAGGACCAAAGGAGGGAAGTACTTGAATGGATCAAGAAGCTAATGTTCCCTGATGGGTATGCAGCGAATCTAAAGAGGGGAGTTAACTTAGGCACTCTGCGAGTCAACGGGATGAAGAGTCATGACTACCACATATGGATTGAGCGGCTTCTTCCGGCGATGGTTCGAGGCTATGTCCCGAGCATGTCCGGCAAGTGCCTTGGCAGTTGAGCTACTTATTCCGCCACTTTGTGCCAAGGAGCTCTCTCGGACCGTCATTGATGACTTGGAAAAAGCGGCACCCGTGTTGCTTTGTAAGTTAGAGAAGATCTTTCCACCCGCGCTTCTTGTCGATGCAAAGATTTGATTGTGCACCTCCCGTATGAGGCACGGATGGGGGCCCGCGTCTTAACCGTTGGTGCTATCCAATCGAGAGATGTCTCAAGACTCTTCGTAAAAATGTAGAAATAAAGCCGAATTGAGGCTTCCATTGCGAGAGGCATACATTCTAGAGGAGGTGTCGAACTTCACAGAGAAATACTACACCGAGAAACTTCCTAACGTTCATAATCCACCCCTCGTTACAATCTTTGGAGAAAATGAATCGAACCTCACCTTTTCCAAGGGCAACTTGGAAGCGCAAGTGCATCGACCATTAAGCAATTGAAAAATGAAGAGTGGCGCGATATCATGTCAGTATGTGTTGACCAACCTTGTCGAGGTGCAACTGTTCATTCGGTAAGTTCTAAACGAACTTGTTTCATTTCGGCGTATGTCCTTGTTTCATCGTCCCAACCCCTTGTTTCTCGTTGGTACAGAAATTTCTTCGTCAATCCCGGCATGGATCAAGGCAACCTACACCGCAAGAAAATGATACCCTTCTTTCACGGGGTGCGGGACTAGGGAGCCCCGATTTCATTTGTTGGTTCAAACAGAAAGCCCAAACTGATGCGCCTATAAGTGATGAGTTAAGACAGGTTGCAAATGGCTGTGCCGTTAGGGTCAAGTCATTTACCGGTTATGACGTGAATGGATATCGTTTTCACACGACAAGCTTACGAGCGAGTAGTGTCGCCCAATCGACAAACCACAAACAGCGGAGTTGTTACGCCCGGCACTGATGGACTCGACTATTATGGAAGAATTGAAGAAATCTACGAAATATCATTTTATGGTTCCAAACCTCTTACTCCAGTCATATTCAAATGCCACTGGTTTCATCCTGGTGTAACGAGACGGAGCCCTAAGCTCGGGCTAGTCGAGATTCGACAGGATTCCGTCTATCCAGGAAAAGATGTCTACATTGTGGCTCAACAGGCCGTCCAGGTTTATTATACGTCATACGCGTGCAAAGACGCCGAGCATCTTAAGGGTTGGTCTATTGTGCACAATGTATCGCCACACGGTAAACTACCTGTCCCAAACGATGAAGATTATAACTTCAACCCAAACACATATGATGGAGAGTTCTATCAAGAAGAGGGGCTACAAGGGAGGTTTGACATAGACTTAACCGAAGAGATAGGAATGGAAGTAGATAATGAAAGGGATGATGACGAGGACGCTGGAGACGAGGTGCGAAATCTGAAGGATATACAAATGCTTGAGCGATTACATTTCGGCAATGACAATGAAGACAACATTCCTCCTTCGGATAGTGTTGATGAGTTGGACAATGTTGATAGTGATGACGAGACCTATGATCCATCTAATTTCAATCATGAAGATTATTTCTAATACATGTAATACTATATTTTTTGTAATTATGTTTTGTTCATTTTTGCATATATTTCTAATACATGTAATACTATATTTTTTGTAATTATGTTTTGTTTATTTTTGCACCTATTTCTAATTATATCTTGTTTTTTTTTTTTATTGCGGTGATTGAACAAAGATGGCGGGCGACCGTCATAGGTCTGTGAACTCGATTTACCAAAGACAACGCCGGGTCGCAGGAGGGGGGCAGCAGAGGATCGAACAGAGGAGGAGGACCGCTAGCCGCGGAGGGGGGCGTCTCTTTCCACGCCACGTGAGGAGGACCGCCACCCCTTGAGGAGGAGGTGGCGCCCGTGGGACGAGTCGACGAGGAGTTGGTTCGGCAGACGGAGGAGGAGGAGGAGGAGGAGGAGGAGGAGGAGGAGGCGGCGAGCAGCACGGGTTCGCTTCCTCCAACTCCTCTTCGAGTGTCTACTTGCGAGGTCCCGCGAGTCTCCCACAGTTTCGCTTCGTCACCAATGCCCACCGATTCGCCCGAAGGACAAAAGTAAATAATCGTATATGTTATCACCACTACTTCATATGATATGATGAAAAAACTAATAATTTTTCTTAATTACTCGTGCAGAACTGGGTGGTTGTGTCGGGTGGTAGCGCACGGCTAGTCAACGGCATCCCGGTCTTCGTGCAGCAAAGACTTCCCATTGCATTGTCACGTCGCGCGAAGACGGAGCCGGCCTACTCGTTTGACCACTACGCCGCCGCCTCCGATCGCGAGTACCCCAACAAGGCGGCGCGGGGTGAAGGCAGAGTTTTGGGTAAGTCTCCCTTGCACAACATTGCTCAATACGTCGCATTCATTAGACTTTTCTTGAAATAATGAATCGATACATCGCTTTTGTATGCGTACTTATTACGAGATGCGAGGAGGGATTTGAGGCCGTATGGAGCAAAGCGACTACCAAAGCTCAGTAAAAACTCGTCACCCGACATGCATCACGAGGCGCGCATCCGTGCCATCGTAACCTACTACGGGTCAAGCTTGGAGAGAGAAAACCAAGAAAGACGCAAGAGAGATGCAATGACCCGGGAGCAGTACTTTGAGGTAAATGAAGAACATCAACATTGATTCAATTTGAGATTAAGTTGGTTTAATTTGATCTTCTTATATGTCCAATACTTGATGACGTGTAGGTGATTCCCCGGTGGTGCCAAGCGTATCCCGAGTGTTGGGCGATGATGGTGGACAGTGGTTCACGGAGGAGTACCTCAAGATGCACAGGATGCCCGGACCGTCGTTCTTCGATGCAAGGTCCAGCACACCATCAAGGCAGCCGCAACCTCGCCGGATACAAACAAGCATGGGTACGCGAATTGATTTATCTATTGTCACGCTTCGATTCATTCGATTTCTAATCATCGTCTTGTCTTTCTCGCAATCGGCGTCACATAGTGGCCAGCTTGCTCGGACTTCTAGGCATGGTGTATGGCCCACAAGGGTAAGGCGACGTCAAGCGCCTCCTTCAACTCGGAGGACCCGCCCGAGGCATACACGAACCCGGCGTCCCACTCGTGATCGGTGAGTACACCGAGGTGGCGAGGTCGCCCATGGGGCGGACTACGATCCGAGCACCCGTGACTTCGATGGAGAGGCCGTCATGAGGGCGGGGCAAGGCAAGAAGCATGGACGGTTCTCGCTTGGCGACGGGCGTCATCGACACGGCCTCTACTCCCTCTCTCCCGTGATCCGAGCACGGAGCACGAGCCGAGCCGACCATTCGCTGCATGGCCGATCACAGACAAAGACCGGTCGACGACGAGGTTATTCTGTTTTACTCGTCATACATTGATCTTTACACACCTTAATTAGCTTTGCATTATCAAACATTGGAGTGAAATATTGCAGGCCCGGCTAGAACAAGAAATGAAGGAACGCCAGAGCTGGGGCCCAGCTTGAGGCCGAAAGGGCGAGCGGCGAGCCCAGCGCAGAGGCTGATGGACATTACGGATTTCCTACAAGGGCTTGGGCAACGATGGGCTTGTCTCTCACCACCACACGTTGGTTCCACCTCCGCCTCCGCGTCCTGCAGCTGCAGCTACTCCTGTGAGTATCAAAGTTTTTTACTTTCACTTGTGCTTTGCTTGTATGGCCTCTATCGTCCTAGATTAGCTATCAAAATAATTTTGTCTCACATGCAATCTTTTCTCCTTTGTGCAGTCTCCATCCGGACGGTGGTTCAATAATCCACCTCATGCACCTCTGAATGATGCACTGGCCTTCACCACAATGCAGAAGGCGAGATGAGTGCATGTTGTATTTTTTACATTTGTTGTTCACTTGGTGATGGACTTGTGATGCACTTGTGGACTTTGATGAACTTGTAAACTTATTTGGATGGACTTGAGCACTTATTATTACATATTGTGATGGATGTGTTATGGGCGGATGGATGTGTGGATGGATGAGATATATATGTGATGGATGAGATATATATGCGATGGATGAGATATATATGTGATGGATAAGATATATATGTGATATATGTTTGTATGGAATGTATTTGTCATGATGGAACGCAAAAAAAAAATTTTGCCGTTTTGGGTCACTTTGCGAGTGTTGCACTCGGCAAAGGATACTTTGTCGAAAGCGCAATGGTCAAAACACTCTCGGCAAAGTCGGCAAAATGGGCGACCGTAAAACAGATTTTCCAGCTTTTGCCGAAAGTGTTATGACTATAACACTCGGCAAAGAAATTTAAAAAAAAATTTCAACTTTGCCGAGTGCACTCGGTGGTGGCACTCGGCAAAAAAATTTCAAAAAAATAAAAGCTCTTTGCGAGTGTCTGCCGGGTTGACGCTTCGGCAAATAATTTTAAAAAAAAATATTTGCCGAAAGTGCTCGAGGCTTGGCACTCGCAAAGAAAATTTCAAAAAAATAAAAGCTCTTTGCCGAAAGTGTCTGCCGGGTTGACGCCGCAAATAATTTTAAAAAAATAAAAAATCTTTGCCGAAAGTGCACGGAGGCTTGGCACTCGCAAAGAAAAATTTTCAAAAAAAAAAAGCTCTTTGCCGAAAGTGCCTTCCGGGTTGGCGCCGGCAAAGAATTTTTAAAAAAAGGCTTTGCCGAGTGCATGGAGGTTTGGCACTCGGCAAAGAAAATTCTCAAAAAAAAAATAGAAACTCTTTGCCGAAAGTGCCTCACGTGTTGGCACTCGGTAAAGAAAGTTTTAAAAAATTTAAAAAATCTTTGCCGAAAGTGCCGGCGGGGTTGACACTCGGCAAAGTGACCGCCAACGGAACCGGCGCCGTGGCGGTCGCTTTTCTTCCGAGTGTTTCGGGCACTCGGCAAAGCCTTTGCCGAAAGTGCCCGATAAAATACACTCGGCAAAGAGTGCTTTGCCGATCAATTTTTTTGCCGTGTGTGCTTGTGCACTCTGGCAAAACTACCACACTCGGCAAAGGCTTTGCCTGAATCCAGTGTAATATAGCGACTTTGCTTGGTCTCTGCCTGGTACTTCGCTGTCCTGGGTAACCTACCGAATCCATAGTGTGCTGGCGTGGGAAGCCGCCTGTCTCTGTCTAGACTTGTAGTCAAGAAAGGCCAAGGGCAAGCTGGCCAAATGCCTTTTTTTGGTCCAATAACTTGTTTTGTATTGCAAATTTTGTAACGCAAGGACAACCAAGAGCGAATTTTCAAAAGGAAGAAACGTTTCATTTGTATTTGACAAACTTTGTCCGATCATGGACTAACTAGACTCAAAAGATCCGCCTTTTGTGATTTACAACATAAATGATGTAATTAGTTATTTTTTTTTTACCTACATTTAACACTCCATGCATGCGTCCAAAAATTAATGTGATGGAGAGAGTAGTGAAAAAAACTTGGAATTTGGAGGCAATCTAAACAAGGCCCCACTTTCAAAGAAATTTTTCCTCTATGGGAATTTCTTAGGTTTGTGGAGCCAGACGACACGCTGAATCATCAGCAAGTGAAGTTATCATGGATGGATCGTCCTTGACGAAAAGCACTTTCCGTTAGCATAGACGCTACAATCTCCTTGAGCCTAGGTGCTAATCGCGTTGCCGGATTTAGCAAGAAAGCTTGCTCAAAGCTAACAAGCTTCGCATCGAGATAATCGGTCTATAGTCCTTCGTCCTCGAGGATCCTCCTTCTTCGCAAGAGTATCATCGTGGCATCGTTTAGGAGGTGGAAACTCCTGCCATCCAACGCCCACAAAGCATTGAACGTGTTGAAGCGACGCCGAGCTTGATAATTCCCCAAGTAGCTTTGTAGAAAGAACATATGAATCCCGTCCCGGAGAATGCAGCGCGATCGAGGGGAGTTCTTTGACGGTCGCCCAAATCTCCTCCTCCGAGAAGCACGCATCAATTCCCGTTAGGTCAAGCTCATGGAGGAGATCATCAAGGCGCAGTGTAGCCATTGGACCTTTGTGCCCAGATCCCCATGTACTAATTGTAGATGAGGTCTTCCTTTTCTTCATCTTCGGCGAAAAACTCCATTTCTCTCTTCATGGAGGAATGATGGGATGTAGCTCTTCCAATTCCTATGGCACCTTGTAAGTGGAAGAACTTAGTATTTGCATCCTCCTCCTCACGAGATAGCGGATGCGCGTGTGTGACGCGGTGTCGCGCAATTGTCCGAGGGTTAACGACGCAAGCCCCGATAACTATGACATTTTGTTGTGGTTCTCCAATAATATACGAGAAATTATTTCTCGCCGAGAGCGCTGCTGGATTCTCTTTGCATCAAAAAACTGGGCTATGAGTTCCCCGGCCATTTACGGCTTGCATTCTTGGCGCTTTTGTTAGTTTGATACGCATGCTCCAGCTTTTGCAATGCCTTTTACGCAAAATTATCCATGCTACTAGCTTGAAGTCCAGACCCTACACGCGTCAATGTTTGAAGAAATGAAACATGCGATCCCAAGCTCGGCGAACGACATCTTAGCAAGCCATCAAGGCGCACCAAAAGGTCTCGAAACAACATATGTGGCTTAGCCCTAGGCTCTTCTGCATTACAGTAATAGAAGGAGTGGAGCGCATGGTTTTAGAGCGGCCGAGTAGATATATATAATGCGGCAAATGGTGGTTAGGGAACGCTTGTTTAACATTTGATTAGCAACAACGAGAACGCGCGATCAATGCGTTCCTAATAGGTCTTTGAACGCTGCTCATTACTCCAAGTGTATAGCCTACCATGTAGGTATAGTTCGTCGCTACATACATGTGGTCCTGGTGCCAGCTAGCAACGACACGTTTTCATCGATCCGAGGTTCAGCGCGATCATTGTTTTGTGATTTTGTCTGGCCACGCATGATAAATCAGCTAGCTTGAAATCGCCTCGAGATCATGCAAAATGCCTGTTCTAGAAAGAAGCATGCACCTCCTTAAGTTCATCCAGAACTCGGTTTGAGACGATCATCAATCGGGCCATATACAACTGAGAGAGATAACAACAGGATATATCGATTGCACGAAATAATCCATAACGCATCAGAGGTCACAGAGAAACGGCGGCAATCATGGCGAGAAGAGGACGACCATCCATCACGACGCCAAGCGACTATGATACCTCCGGAGGCACCAAAGAAGCAGGAAGCGCATATAGTCAAATGTTGTACCTTGTGAAGCTTTTTTTGATTGATCTCCTAACCAATAAGCCTAGAACGACCTATTGATCCTTGGTCACGCCGCCCTTGATCGGGGAAGCCCAACCCATATATGGTTGGTGGGCCCCATGAGGAGGACTACGCTATATAAAGAGGTGGGGGCAGGGCTCAAAGCACGAGGTTCGGCACGGTGAGCCGCAAACCCCACCGACAAACCCTAGACCAATCTAAGGCCTCATGAGGCGGTTGAGCTGTGGTTGGGAGAAAGCTCACTCATGGGTCAGTGGTTGTCAGGAAAAGCTGTTGGGTCAGGAATGGAGAGAAAGCCGAAAAGCTGCGTTGGTTAAACAAGTATAAAATATACCTTTTATCTTTATCTCTCATAAAACAACTATGGAAGAACTTTTTATTCTACCAATTTCCCGCGCGTAAAAGTTAAAAGCCAAAAGCGTGGCCAAACCAGCTTTCAAAATGAACTACTTAGAAAAGCAACAACTGCTTCAAAAAGCACCCTTCAAAAGCAGCCCTTTTGTTGGGCTTTTGGCTTTTTGAGGCCAAAAGCCAAAGCCAAAAGCCCAACCAAACAGGGGGCCTAAGAGGGGCGCTGCACCAATGACGGAAGTCTCACCGACTTTCACCGTCGAAGATCGCCACGCCCATCCGACGGAAGCCGCCACCGTCGACGTCCGTGCAACCTCTACTCCACCATCATCACCTCGCCTGTGTCGCCTCCATCAACGAACCAAATATGGCCAGCTCAACATCGACTTTCTCCGAAGGCTCGAGTTCAACACCAGCACCTCTACCCTATCTCCCTCTCGTGTGTAGTGTTCTAGGTCTAGATGTGCATGTGCTTTAAGGATCCAAGTGTTCATCCGCCTAGATCTACCCTAGTCGATCTACGTAATACTTAACAATGGTATCGATCCCGTGTTTAGGTATAGATCTGGATTCTAGGGTTTGATCTAGAACGGTACCGATTAGAAAAGGAAAAGGAAAGTTGATTAGATCCGGCTAGGGGATCTAAGCGTAAAAAGGGTCGGCCGACGCGTTGGTTCAACCCTAAACTCGATCCGTCGGATCTCGAGAAAGAGATATGGTTCGGATGAACCCTAACACTAATGAGGTTAAAGAAGAAGAGGGCTCGGTTTTCATGCAAAGATCGAACCCTAAAACCCGAAAAATCGATTTGGGAAAAAAAAAAAAGCGGTCGCCCCCCCACCCTAACCCTAACCCTAATCGGAAATCGTGATGAATCCGAATCAAAGAAACCAAAGGGGAAAGAAGGGTAAGAGGGTGGCTCGGCTCACCTCGCCGTCGAACACGCCGCCGCGGGGGGGGAAAAGGAAGGGGAAAAGAACGGTCGGCGGGGGCTCAAATTTCACCAAGATCTGTAACAGGCACCGTCGCAAGGCTACTCGACGGCGGCGTGCTCAGCCATGGGCGAGCACGCACGCCGACGAGGAACTTCACGGCGGCGCCATCTCCATCTTCTTCACTGCTGCTCGTTCTTGGGCGGTGCAGGCACAAGAAGAAGGGGGAGAAGGGAGAAAGAGAAAGAGAGGCCGGGGAGCAACCGAGAACGATGACGGCTGCCGGCGTCCTCCATGATTGCCACCGCCACGCCGTTCTTGGCACCGAGAGAAAGCAAGCGCCGAAATGGTCTAGGGTTTCGGGCGCGGCCGCCGGGCTTTTTGATGCCCAGTTGTCAGGCGCTCCACCGCCGATCTGGATCAACGGCCAGAGCGCTCGGCCAAAATTGGCCCAGCGGATAGGGCGCGAGGTCAATTCCCAGCCAGGCCCAGTTGCGGCTGGCGCTGGCGTGAATCTCTTTGGCTGCCGGTAGTTTGAGCGGGCTGGTCGGGGCAACCGCTATATGGCTGAAATTGCCGAACAAAGTGAAATTGAATTCTTTTTTATTTTCCAGAAACTGTTCATTCATATTTGATGAATTCGAACTGAATTATGATGTTGAAATCTATACAATTTTGATCTAACGTCAATTTTGTTCAGAGAATAGTAAAGTGCAGTAACAGTTTCTGGAAAATAGAATTAAAAGATTTATTAAAGTTTCCGCTGCATATTTAAAGATGTAACTTTCATTATTAAATTCGAACCAACGGGAGAATTTAATTTTGAAAATGGATATGTTTTAAATTGATTATAATATTGTTGTTATTCTGACCAACGTTGATTAATGGCAATATTATAATGTTTTTGTCATACATTAATTCTATTTCTGCCCAACGGTGATGTAGAGTTAGTGTAGAAAATAATTGTATGTTTTAATTTTGACCAACGTTAAACTAAGACATGCAATTATTGTTGTTATTTCTGTTCTCACACTATTTGAATTGTGTTTTCAGGAGGATACAACTTGATGAGTTGTATCAAAGAGATCCCCACTCTAAAAGGTGATAACTATATTGAGTGGAAGAAAAAGATAGACCTGGCTTTTATCCTCGCCAGGTGGATGGGTTGTCACCACACCGTGTCCCAAAGAACCTGTGGCACCGGTGAGGATGACAGATGAGACTGATGCTGCATGGCAGAACAGAGAGCGGGATTTTGCTCCCGTAAAGATGTCCTATAACCTTGAGCATAGAAAATGGGTCACTGCCAACAAGAAGTGTTTTGCAGTGATAAAGAACACGATTGAGCCTGCTATTGTGGGCTCAATTCCAGCATCGTGACACACGTCACAGAGTACCTAGAAAGAATAAAGAGTCAGTTCAATGGCTCTTCAAAGATATGCAACCCAAATTGATTAAGCAACCGGTCACGTAAAAAACTCTGGTGGCGGCAAAGTGGCATTAGAGAGCACATAACGAGAATGAGCAATCGGCATCTAAGCTCAAACCAATGGATTTGGCACTCAAGGATGAGTTTCTTATTCATTTGATTTTTGCTTCTTTGCCCAAAGAATTTGACACCTTTGTTGTTAATTACAACATACACTGAAAAATGGGATTTAGAAAAGCTCATAGCCATGTGTGTGCGGGAGGAGGAAAGAATAAAAGTTTCACAAGGTGGTTCTCATCAACTACCTAAAAGATAAGAAAAAGAACTATAATAACAGCTCTTCCTCCAAGTCATCCGGAAAGGGTCCCATGCAACAGCCTCGAGAACAACCAATTCCCAAAGTGGCTAAAGATCAATGTCTCCATCAGAAGAAGACAGGACATTATAAGAAGAATTGTCCTGATTTCCTAAAGATGATAATGAAAAATAAAGGTGAGAACATCATTACATTTGTAAATGAATCCTTGTATATAAAGTTTTCAAAATCTACTTGGTGGATTGATTCAGGTGCAACTATTCATGTTGCTAATTCATTACAGGGATTCCGTTCGATGAGAACTTTGCAAAGAAGCGAAAGTTTCATTAAAGTCGCAAATGGAGTACAAGCAGATGTTGAGGTCGTTGGAGATCTTCTTCTAGAGCTTCCAGATGGCTTCATACTTTTTCTTAGAGATGTTCTTTATGTACCTTCTTTGCAAAGAAACCTGATTAGTGTATCAAAGTTGGACCATGATGGTTATGATTGCCATTTTGGAAATGGCAAATGTCAGATATTGTTTAATAATAAATGTGTTGGTCTTGCCTTCCAACAAGACGAGCTTTATTTGTTATCACTTCGTGAAAATGTGAATTCCGTATGTGATGTGAATGAAAATGTATCCTCATCGAACAATGAAAACAGAAAACGAAAGAGAGCTCACGATGAGTTGTCGAAATTATGGCACTGTCGTTTAGGCCATATTTCGAGGGGGAGAATAGAAAGACTAGTTAAGAATAATATTCTTCCTCCATTAGAGCTCTCAGATTTAGAACAATGTAGAGATTGCATAAAAGGAAAGTATGTAAAGAAAATTAAGAAAGATGCCAAACGAAGCGCAGGAATTCTACAGATTATTCACACAGACATATGTGGTCCTTTTCCTGTGAAAAGTGTGGATGGTTATGATTCATTCATAACATTCACGCATTTATTACTCTCGGTTTGGCTACATTTATCCAATTAAAGAAAAGAAATGAAGCGTTGGATAAATTCAAAATATTTAAAGCGAAGTTGAAAATCAAAGCATGATTTAAAGATTAAGATAGTCGTCCTGACTGTGGGGAGAGTACTACGGTCGGCATACCCCATATGGACAAGTTCCTGGACCTTTTGCAAGGTTCTTACAGAGAATGGTATAGTCGCCAAAGATTCAACACCCAAAGAACCTCAAAGAGAATGGAGTAGCCGAAAGGCGTGAACTGCACCTTGATGGATATGGTGCGTAGTATGATAAGTTACTCCACTTTACCCATGAGTCTGTGGATGGAGGCGTTAAAAACCGCCATTCATATTCTCAATAGAGTACCAAGTAAGTCGGTGCCCAAAACACCGTATGAGTTGTGGACAGGAAGAGTACCCTCACTTAACCATTTGCGTGTGTGGGGGAGCCCTGCTGAGGCTAAAGTTTTTAACCCAAATATTGAGAAGCTAGATCCCAAAACAGTGAGTTGCCATTTTATTGGCTACCCAGAAAAGTCAAAAGGTTTTCGTTTCTACTGTCCTAACAGACATACAAAATTTGTGGAAACGAGACACACTGTCTTCCTAGAGGATAAAATGATTAGGGGGAGCATGGTAGCTCGAGAAATTGACCTTGAAGAGAAGCGGGTGTATGCACCCACTCCAATAATTCATGAGCCATTTTTCTCACTACCTGTTGTTGCTGCACCGATAGTACAAGACACTGTGGTGCCAGCACCTGTTGTTATCCCGCCTGTGGCAACAATGAATGATGATGAGGAACCTGTGCCTTAGGATCCTATAGAACCTATTGCCACACATGAGGGGGAGCAACAACAGCCTCAAACAGAAAATGTGCCAAATGAGGAGGCCCCTAGAAGGTCTCAAAGAGTTAGAAAATCAGCTATTCCTGCTGATTATGAAGTGTACAACACTGAAGAATTTCAAATGGAGGATGATCCCACCTCATTTGAAGAAGCCATGAAAAGTGATCATTCATCAAAGTGGCTTGAGGCCATGGAAGATGAGATGAGATCAATGAATGCAAATAAAGTTTGGGATTTGGAGATAATTCCTAAAGGAGCCAAAACAAGAGAAATCGTAAATGGGTCTACAAAACAAAACTTGACTCTCAAGGGAATATAGAAAGATATAAAGCCCGACTTGTGGCAAAAGGCTTTACACAAAGAGAAGGGATTGATTACAATGAGACTTTTCTCCAGGTCTCGTGTAGGATTCCTTCGTAATCATAATGGCATTAGTGGCACATTACGATTTAGAATTACATCGATGGATGTAAAGACGGCATTTCTCAACGGAGACTTAGAAGAAAATGTTTACATGGCACAACCGAAAGGTTTTATCATGGAAGGAAAAGAACGTTTAGGATGCCGCCTAAAGAAATCCATTTATGGATTAAAACAAGCTTCAAGACAAAGGGTACTTGAAGTTTGATCGGATAATAAAGAATTTTGGGTTTAAAGATAATGTTGAGGACAATTGTGTCTCGCAAAGTTTAAGAATGGGAAGTTTATCTTCCTTGTCCTGTATGTGGATGATATCTTACTTGCTAGTAGTGATGTCGGTCTACTCACCGAAACAAAGAAGTTTTTGTCCTCAAAATTTGATATGAAAGATCTTGGTGAAGCTTCGTTCGTTCTAGGGATCGAGATTCACCAAGATAGAAGTAAAGGGTATTAGGACTATCACAAAAGGCATACATAGAAAAAGTCTTAAAGAAATTCAAGATATGCACAAATGTAGTCCCTCACCGCTCCTATAGTCAAGGGCGGCAGATATATGGGGATTTTCAATGCCCCGGTGAACCAATATGAGATCGATCAAATGAAAGTGGTTCCATATGCTTCAGCTGTCGGAAGCTTGCAATATGCTCAAATATGTACGCATCCTGACTTGGCATTTGTTACCGGGTTACTTGGCAGATTCCAGAGCAATCCTGGAATAGAACACTAGAAATTGGTAAAGAAAGTCTTGCGTTATTTGCAAGGAACGAAAGGCCTCATGATGACGTATAGAAGATCCGATTCACTCCATATAGTGGGATATTCAGATTCGATTATGCGGGAGATAATAGAAAATCCACGTCCGGATATGTGTTCACTCTCGCAGGGGAGCTATTTCATGGAAAAGCTCAAAGCAAACCGTCACTACATACATCGTCCACAATGTATGCCGAGTTTGTAGCGTGTTATGAGGCAACGGGCGGGTGAACTGCTAAAGAAGTTCATACCCGGTTTAAAGGTGGTTGACGACATCAATAGACCATCGAAGTTATATCGCGATAATAATCCAAAGAAGATAAAGATGCTCTCACAACAATAGGTCAAGTGGTGCTTTGCCAAACACATTGACATAAAGTATTATGTTGTGAAGGATAAAGTCCGGGATCAAATGACAAGTCTTGAGCATATAAGTACCGAAAAGATGCTCGTGGATCCGCTTACAAAAGGCTTACCACCCAACGTGTTCAGAGAACATGTAGCCGGCATGGGTTTAAGGGAAAGTCTATGATTCCTGGACTATAAAGGGCCTAAAAGTTAAAGCAACTATTTCAGATCAGAGACGTGCATTGTAGCTGTTAAATCTATCGGCGATTGACCGTGACGATGAGACATGCTCTATGCATCATCTGTGAAGAAATGAGTAAGGATAAAAGGATTGAAGTTTAGAGTTTAAAGATAAAAGTAATAGTGAGATCAAGGGGGGGAATGTTAGATTGATCTCCTAACCAATAAGCCCAACGGCCTATTAGGCCTTGGTCATGCGCCCTGATCGGGGGCGCCCAACCCTACATGGTTGGTGGGCCCCCGTCGCACTACGCTATATAAAGAGGTGGGGGGCCGACGGCTCAAAGTACGAGGTTCGCCGTGAGCCGCAAACCCCACCGACAAACCCTAGACCGATCTAAGAGGGCGCCTTGACCCGGCCGACGGAAGCTCCATCGACCTTCACTGTCACATCCATCACCATCCGTCTGTCTGCAGACCGTGATCGACATCCGTGCAACCTCTACTCCCAGCCGTCATTTGCAGGTCTTGCCTCCATCAACGAACCAAATGATGGCCAGCTCAACCGTGACTTCCTCCAAGGCTCAGTTCAACACCAACACCTCTACCCTATCTCCCTCTCGTGTAGTGTTTCTAGGTCTAGATGTGCATGTGCTTTAAGGATCCAAGTGTTCATCCGCCTAGATCTACCCTAGTCGATCTACGTAATGTTATCAAAGTACCCATTAGATCGTAGACCATGAGTGGTCGCAGACATCAATTTTTGTCTCAACAAGACAAACGACAGACACGCGTTCTTGGACAAAGAACTGGTGCACAACATCACGACGGGCCTGCGAATTCAGGCCGTGAACATTCCAAATAAAAGACTCGACCTAACATGGGTAACAGGTTGGAGCGACTCAGATAGATAGCTTAGGCGACGCGAACGGTCCGAGAGACCCGCCGCTTCCTACCGGAAAAAGCACTTGCATTGCCTCCCGCGTTGAAGGAAGGCGAAAAGGGCGACTTGAAGGCTGTCTGGAACTCTTCAAGGATGCTTCATCGGAAGTTCTGCTCTCGACCTCCACACCAAGACGCTTATTCATGACTTTCCTCGCTTGTGCCTCCGGCCGTCGCTCAGATTTGCTCTTGGCCGCCAAGCGTGCACTCCTCTTCGGGACCAGCTCATCATCCTCCGAAGACCGTGGCCTTCTCGGCCCTAGTCATCCTCGGCCTTGGTGTCGACAGAGCACCGGCCGCGGAAGAGGCAACTGAAAGTGGAGATGAACTCCTCGACCAAAGATCGTCGCTACTTGCGGCACCGCCTCATGCATCCGTCAGCGATGTCGCCGATGACCACGCAGCCGGAGAAGAGTCTATGAACATCTCCGACCCATCAAAACGAGGAGACTCAAGGCGATCGGATTAGAGGGCCGGATCACTGTGGTTGTGAGTACCCGATTGCAACCGGGCCAATCCACAAGAAAATGGGCCAGATCCACCATCTTCAGTCCGAGACAAACAAATGTCCACACCTCCCCAACATCCCTCGCATAACCCTTCATGATACCTCCTCATAGTACGACCCAAAGAGGCAGTCAGGCCCATCAGCAGGCCCAACAGGAATGCGGGCGAGCCGGCTCGCAAGCAACTCAAACTCCTCCTCTAGGGCAGCGCCCACGACGCCCCGATGACGACAGTGAGACTACAGGGCGCCGCGCGGGCAAAGGTCGATGGAGTGGGCACACCTGCTGCAGGAGCTGACACCTTTCCGCGGCGTGCACAGTGCCGCCTCAGAGAGCATCGGGTCTAACGCCATCGCTTTGACAGAGAGGGTCGCAGAGCGTGGGTGAAAGTCAAACCGCTGAGCCAGGGCATCGCCGACACATCGTCACCTACACCGCGTGTGGCGCTACCGACGCCACTGTGACGAGGGCATGGCGCCACGCGGCTCCGGAAAGGGGCTCGTCACATCACCGACGACAATGGCCCCCCTCAATTCCCACGCCAGAAAAGCCGGGCCGAAGCCACGGCCCAGCCGAGGGTCGTTGTTGCCGCAGAACCGCGTCGTCCTCGGCCGACGACCATAACGCCGCCGCCACCAAAGCCGGGGTGATAGCCATTGTAATTGCTATCCCCGCTATCACTTTCCTCGCCGCCGAAGTCCATGCCATCTTCCGATGACGGCGGTGGTGTATGCCAGTCTTGGTACTCAATCAGCCGGAGACGAATGAGGTACCGGAGTGCGGGCACTTCATCATGGATGATTTCATGCAGACGCAGGAAGAGCGGTGGCCTGCCGTCATGCTCCTCCTCCGGCTCAGGCACAGCCATAATCTTCTCATCAGGGACAAGATCAGGGTGCGCGCACCATGCCGCGGCGAAGAGCTCGTGTTCATCATCAGGGTTCGCAACGGCTTCTGGATTGGCGATGTCGACATTGATGCAAGAGGAGCTGAGGATGACCTGCGCGGTCTCCTTGGAATGAGCATGCGACGGGATGCCTTTGAGGCCAACGAGCACCCTGAATCGGAACGCTCCCGCCGAGCCCATAATCAGTCGACTCCACCTCCACCAATGAAGGACGAAGGGAGCACCCTCCAGCGGCGGGGAATGAAGGACCATCTCTAGGTCCTCGCGACAACTGAAGCAAACGATGAAGTAGTACGGCCTCGTACGGCGCACGATGACCCGGTCATCCATCACGCCGTAACGCTCAACGAGATGAGCCAGAACCATGGCCGGAGTGACCGCTAGTCTGGTGCCGACCACAAGTGCCAGCAGAGCTAGGGACAACGTATCCTCCGCCGCTTGGATGGCCGGAGTCCAGGGGACGACAACAAGCTCAAGCAGAGGCCTCCTTGACCGTGACCTCGGCGAAGCAGGCGGTGACTGGCCTCACCGCACCGGAGCACCACCTGCAGCAGTGTCGTGGACGCCGATATTGTCCACGACTGGAGCCCCCTAGTCCTGCGCACCACGAGCTCTGCCCACCGGCTCAATGACCTCCGGCTCCGCCATCTGGGGTTTAGGTGTGGAGGGCTGGCACACAGGAGGAACCGAAGGCTCCCTCCCAGTGGATGCCGAATGCGCCAAAGCTGTATCCGCTGGCGACGCCGTCGAGCACCCCCGCGAGTACCGGACGTACGTGGCGGAGAGCGTCCGCGCTTGCCATCCCAAATGACCGGTGGGAGGCGAGGGGCGATCCTCGCTTGGTGCCCGACATCCCTGCGGTTGTAGCACTTCATCGGAAAAAGTGCAATCGGCATGCACGTGATCACCAGCAAGGCAGTTGAAGCACTTCCCGATGAGGTTCGATGGGACCGGCCGATGTGGTGACGGGGCGCGACGCCAACGCCTCCTGCTTTGAACCTGCGCGGAAGCCCTCGGCGTCCGGCGCGACGGACATACGCGGAGGGTGCATGACGATGGACGCGAGCCGAGGGGGCTGAGGTGCCTGCATGAGACACAGCATCCCTCCACGCATCGGCCATGAAGCCCCCATGACACGGTAGGCGGCAACGGTGCCGATGCTGCGGCCGAGGCCGATGCACCGCCTTGCCACGACCTGACGAAGGAGGCGCGTCGGAGTCATCGAGAGAGGCCTCCGAGTCGGTGAAGTGGATCCTCCCCTCCCCGGAACCGCCCGGAGATGCCATGAATGGCTCTGCCTGAGGGTCGAGAGAGCTCGCGCGAAGGACAAACTTGGCGTGCAATACATGCGCCGAGGCGGCGGCTCCAGAACACAGATCTACCATTGCTCCGAGCCATCAAGCTGAATCTCGTGCACGCTTCGCATTAGCATTCTTGTAATTTAGGCAATGCATGTTTCCAATTATGTAATAGCTAGCCGCATGATAAGAAAGCGGTGTAGCACCGTAACCGTCTTTGCGTTTCATGGTGCGGTGACTAGGTCTTCCACCACGCACGATGACAAACGACCCGCGCGCTCGGGCATGGCGCATGGCGCGTCGCGGCGTGGCGAGGATATCGGATCTAGAGATCATGTAAACACCGTATGAATAAAGAGATGAGAACAACCCGAAAAGGGCCGCAACGTTTAGGGCGGCGAAAAACTCTCTCTCTCATGTGTGTGCCGTGTCGTGAGCGACGTCGTGTGAGGTGAGTGATCGCCGCCAATGCCGATCGCCGTCGGGCATCCCACTTCGGGAGCCGGGCGCCAACAAGTGGTATCGAGCCGCGGTGTATGTTCTACGGTGGTTCCGTAAGCCCGCCGCGTGAACCACCTCGGAAGAAGTTCGTTGTCCCAGAAAGGTCGCCGCCGCCATCGGAGATGGGCGGCGCGGACGCGTCGGGATCAGGCATATCGGGGCATGGAGTCCGGGAGGCTCCTTGATGTGGCCTATGCTCACGCCGCTCGAATTACGCTTGAGTGGGCAACGCTCATGCAAAGGTAATTTCGAGATCCTAGAGGTGTGGGAGGCGATTGAACCTGGTGGCGAGGGGATCAAGCGAACGCAGGACCGGCAGGCCATGGGCGGCCTTCTGCGTTCGGTTCCCCAAGAGATGTGGCGATCTTTGGGGCCAAGAAGACCGCTGGGAGGCGGCAAAGTGCGGTGAAGGACATGCGCGCTGGAGCCGAAAGCGCGTGAAAGAGGCCAATGCCAAGCGTCTGCTGCAGGAGTTCGAGAACATCGCCTTCAAGGATGGCGAGATGGTGGACGCGTTTGCCCTGCGCATCAGCACTCTAGCGGCGAATCTGCGTACATCTGGTGAGAACATTACTGATGCTCGTGTTGTGAAGAAGATGTTGCGGGTACTTCCTAAAAGCTATGCGCAGATCGCGATCTCCATCGAGACGCTGCTTGATCTCAAAACCCTGACCATTGAGGAGTTGGTTGGGCGTCTCAAGATGGCCGAGGATCGCCTCGGGATCGAGGTGGTCACTCACAAGACGGGAAAACTCCTCTTGACGGAGGAGGACTGGGTGGCCAGGAATCGCCATCGACTATTACCCGAGTCCTCTTCGTCGAGTGGAGGTGAGAAGAAGGTTGGGAAGTCGAAGAATGGAGGCGGTGGTGTTCGAGGCGAACACGGTGATCGCGGTGAGAAGAAAGAGCCAGTTGTCAAACTGACATCGATGGACACTCCGAGGAGGAAAGGGCGATGCAGGAACTGTGGCATCTATGGCCATTGGGCGGAGGACTGCAAGAGGCCCAAGAAGGAGCGCAAGGAAGAGGCTCATCACGCACAGGCGGACACCGATCACCCGTCGATCCTACTGGCCACGGTGCACGCCGTGCGTGTACATCCGTGCGGTGACGAGCAGCCCAGGGGGTGTGTGACACGCCAGGTCGTGCATCTCCATGAGAAGAAGGTCCACCCCGGCGAGAGTGATGAAGCCGGAGACGTCTGGGTCCTTGACACAGGGGCCAGCAATCATATGACGGGGCACCGCGAGGCACTCGCGTCGCTGGACACGTCTGTGCGTGGCACGGTACGGTTCGGTGATGGATCGCTCGTCGAAATCGAAGGCATCAGCTCAGTGGTGCTTCAATCCAAGGCCAAGGGGCACAAGGTACTCACCGAAGTCTACTTCATTCCTAAACTTAAAAGTAATATTGTAAGCTTGGGTCAATTAGAAGAGGGAGGCTGCAAAATTGTGATAGAAAAAGGCTTTTGCAATGTGTTTGATGTCGAGCACTCTCTGCTGGCTCGAGCACCGCGTGTGAAGAATTGCCTGTATCTGTTGACAACACAAATTGCAGCTCCTGTTTGTCTGACAGCCAAGACAAGTGACGAGGCATGGGTGTGGCACGGCCGGTATGGTCATCTCAATTTTCGTGCACTCCGTGATCTTGGCCAGGAAGGAACGGTGGAGGGCATGCCAGTGATTGACAGGGTTGAGGAGTTTTGTGATAGCTGTGCATTAGGAAAACAACATCGGCAACCCTTTCCTGCTGTGGCAAATCATCGTGATGAAAAGCCCCTGGATTTGTTCCATGTCGATCTGTGTGGCCAAATCAGGCCAAAGACACTAGGAGGTAAAAACTATTTTCTGCTCATAGTTGATGATAATACAAGATACATGTGGATTGAGCTGCTAACAACCAAAGATGAAGCATTCAAGTGTTTCAAGCGTGTAATGGCACTAGCAGAGACAGAACAAGGTGGGAGGCTCAGGGCTTTTCTCAGTGACCGCGGTGGTGAATTCAACTCCATCGAGTTTAAAGAGTACTACGACGAACATGGAGTTAAACACTATACCACGATGCCATATACACCACAACAAAATGGCGTTGTGGAACAGCGAATCGCCTTTGTTGTGGAGATGGCGAGGTGCCTGCTTTGAAAAGTAAGGGTGTACCGGAGAGTTTTGGGGAGGCAAAGGATGACAACGGTGGTTTACCCATCTTGAACCGTGCTCCAACAAATAGCCTCCGAGGTAAAACACCTTATGAAGCATGGTATAATCGGAAGCCCAAAGTGCATCACCGCGTATTTTGGTTGCATCGCTTATGTCAAGCGATAGGTCCTGGTGTGTCCAAGGCCGTCTGACAAAGTCATCCCCGATGGTGTTGATGGGATATGAAACAGAAATGAAGGGCTACAGACTTTATGATCTAGTGGCTAAGAAACCGCATATATCCGAGGATGTGATCTTTGCTGAAAATCGAGCTTGGAAGTGGAATCAAGAAGTTGAGTCAGTCTTTGGTATTCATGTGTTTGATGTTGAACATTATACTATTGCGGATAGGGTACAAAAGAATCGACGGTGCGGGTTCGGACTCACACATCCATGACCGAAAGTTCAAGAGATTCAGGTTGTTGAACTTCTCTCACATGCGAAGGGTCGATTGACACCGATGCAACATCACCCCAAGCAACACCTCCCGGTAGTCCTCATACACCGTGAGTCGAGTATGCAACACCACCAACCGGAGATTCAAGTGGATTCGAAGGGGTTCGGTTGAGGTACGAACTTTGCAAAATATCATTGATACCTCTGAAGAAGTCCGGACTTGAATACAATGGGTTGTGTTACTTGGCTGCAGAAAGAACCTAACAGTTGTTGGGGATGCTCTTGAGAGAAGTGTTGGAGAGATGCAATGGTAACTGAAATGGAATCAATTCACGCTAATAGAACATGGAGCTGGCTGATTTACCAAAGGTCATAAGGCCATCGGCTGAAGTGGGTTTTCAAGGTGAAAAAGGACCCTCGGGGAAAAAATAATCAAACATAAGGCCGGACTTGTGGCAAAGGGCTATGCTCAGCGTGAGGGGGTGGACTTTGAGGAGGTCTTCGCTCCTGTGAGCTGAATTGAGACTGTGAGATTATTGTTGGCTCTAGCAAAGAAGATGTGGTTGGAGAGTGCATCACATGGATGTCAAATCGGCATTCTTGAATGGAGATTTGGTAGAGGAGGTATATGTCCAACAACCTCCCGCTTTGTTGTTGAAAATGGAAATGGTAAGGTACTCAAACCTGAAGAAGGCTCAGATGGGTTGCGTCAAGCACCCGAGCTTGAATGCAAGACTTGACAAAGAGCTTTTGAAGTCTGGGCTTTGTCAGAACCCACTGGAACATCTTGTGTCTGAGCGTCTCTTTGAAAACAAAGGTTTCCTCCTGTGGGTGTCTATGTAGATGATTTGATAATCACAGGACAAGCCAAGAGAGCATTGATGCATTCAAGAAACAAATGATGAGCAGCTTCAAGATGAGTGATCTTGGCCTCTTGTCCTATTACTTGGGGATGGAGGTCAATCGGAGAGAAGGGGTGACTACACTTTGTCGAGTGTGCATACTATAAAAATTCTTGAGCAAGCTGGTATGAAAGGATGCAATCCTTGTCATGTTCCTATGGAGAACAAGTTGAAGCTGAGCAAGAATGATAAGTCCCCACCGTTGATACAACGGCGGCTGCAGAATATAATTGGGAGCCCGAGATATTTGGTGAACACTAGACCAGATATTGCTTATTCAGGTTGGTATTGTAAGTAGATACATGGAGGCACCAAAGACAAGTCACTTTGGGCAGCAGTGAAACAGATACTCAGTACCTAGCTGGTAATCAGAAGGTATGGCTGCAGATATATGAGATCAAGCACTTGAACCCAAGCTTCGGGATTCAAAGGATGATGATCTGGCCGGTGATATAGATGATAGAAAAAGTACCGGTGGCTCAGATTTCTTCTTGGGCATGAATTTGGTCACGTGGGTGTCACGAAACAAAGAGTGGTTGCTCTATCGTCATGTGAGGCCGAGTACATTGCAAGTGCAAATGCAGCCTGTCGGGTATTTGGCTCAAGCAGGTTGTTGGGAGAACTGCTTTGGGCATTCAGGGCTCCAAAGGTCGAGTCTCCTTGTTGATAACAAATCTGCCATAGCTTTGAGCAAGAATCCTGTTCATCATGATCGAAGCAAGCACATAGATACTAGGTATCATTTTGTCGAGAATGTGTTGAGAATGGCAGCATTGACATTGATCATGTGAGCACTCAGAACCAGTTGGCTGATATTCTGACGAAGGCATTAGCAAAGGTCAGATTCATAGAGTTGAGGCAGCAGCTGGGAGTAATTGATGTGCAGCGGGATTAGGGGGTGATTGTTAGCTGAATCCCGTGCACATTCTGCATTAGCATTCTTGTAATTTAGGCAATGCATGTTTCCAATTATGTAATAGCTAGCTGCATGATAAGAAACGGTGTAGCACCAGAACCGTGCTACGTTCACGGTGCGGTGACCAGGTCTTCCGCCACGCACGTATGACAAACGACCCCGCGCTTCAGGCGGGCATGGCGCAGCGTGCGCAGGCGTGGCGGGGATATCGGATCTAGCAATCATGTAAACACCGTATGAATAAAGAGATGAGAACAACCCGAAAAGGGCCGCAACGTTCAGGCGGCGAAAACTGAAACTCTCTCGTGTGTGTGCTGTGTCGTGAGTGACGTCGTGCGAGGTGAGTGATCGCCGGCCAACGCCAATCGCCGTCGGGCATCCCACTCCGGGAGCCGGCGCCAACAGCCTCATCCTCTTCGACCTCGTCCGCCCAAGAACGACAAGAGCAAGAGCCGGGCTCCATGGCTGGGGTGGGCGGTGCCACCACGCGGTCAGCGGCGATGTGCTTGGTGGACGCCGGGGCCGGAGTGGCCACCGGCGGCGGAGCGGGGGCGAGCAGACTCTCTCTCGCACTGCACAAGTGTATTCTTTGAAACGAATTGTTCAGCCAATGTCAAATCCATGTAAAAACTGAATCATGAAACTCAAGATGAATGGGCACCAAAATGATCTGCATTATTATTCTCTCTTAGAAGAGCTTCTCGTCATCAGTCTTAGCTCCTATAAAGTGTATCCTCATGAACTAGACTGAAATTATTTCAGAACATCGGCACGACAGAGTGATTTCTCATCAGAGATTATTACAAAAGACTACCTTATGCATCCTGGTTCATCTTCTTGGGTGCAACAGCTTCAATGGCAGTGCCTAGAGGCCATGCTGCCCCAACGTAGAACTCCCCATACTTCACTCTAGACACCAAAGTAATCTCCCTCGTTGGAGCCAAACCTGTGTAAACCACATTTAATTAATTGGTTTGTTCCAAATACCTGAGTGTCAATTGTTGAGCGAATATCGACCATCCGACATGGAGATTTTCCTGATATCTAAACATGCATTTTATCTGCACTTACCAAAGCCATCTACAAGCAATGTGTACTGGTAGATGAGATCCATGCATATGTATGGCACATCATAGAGATCAGGGTACCCTGCTTTGGCTTCATCGGCGCTCAGCAAACAAACTTTCTCTGCAGCAGCTTTGAATGCCGATGGGGTGGACTTCACGCTGGGTGCCTCACTGTCAATGAAGCCAACCTGCAAAGTGAGTCATGTGAATCATTGGTTGATGCTCAAACTCCATTTTCAACATCTCTGGTAGTTGTGAAGGTTTATATATACATGATCAGGAGTTGCTAACTTATATTATATATACCTGTGAAGCCTTGTCAAAGAAGAAAGATGCAACGTAGAGATCGTCCTGGCCAGCTCCACCGCCTCCGTTCCAGACGCCGTTAAAGGTGCAGTTCTTTGCTTTACATGGTGCACTCAGGTTTAGTGCCTTTACTATGTCTTCTCTGCACTTATCATACACTGCGCCTTCAGGTGACGCCGTTGCGTCATAGTCCTTCCCATTGTAGCTGTATGTACCTTAATGAATGATATGATAGCAAAGTCTGCTAGTTACTGGAAAAACGATGAATTGATAAACAAGAAGGAGGCTGATTATGCATGTATGCCAGCATACCACTGAACCCACGCAATACGCATTGGCTAAATGGCCCATTCTTTGCCTTCAGGATCTCTACTCGAACAGCAGACATGCCGTAGTACAAGTAACTGCAGAGGTAAACAAGGAAGATTACTTGCATTGGTCACAAACCAGAGCATACATGATTAGTTCATGATTTGATACAGAAAACCTTCATCATGGTTTAATAATTATTTTACTGAATCGTCATGGTTTGACGATTATTACTGTAATGTAAAAAACTGCAAACACTAAACGATGTAGTAAGCGCCATCATATACTCTTTCCAACAAAATGTAAAAGTTATTGAAAGCTAGGCTAGGTAAGTTAAAGTTTGAACATAATGTTTGCTAAACCTGTGAACATAGAGGTTATAATCTTTTCCCTTGAGGTACTCCTTTGTAATATATGGATCCTTCCCATCAGGCACAGCTGGAGCATTTGCAGCAGCACTCGTGGAAATGGCATATGCCATTTGCACTGATCCACCTCCCAAATCGATCACACCAACCGTCTTCGAGTAGTCCCCTCCCAATTTACCTAGTAGATAATTCAGAGCAACCTACAACACATACATGTGCCACATGCATCATACTTTACAAGCTGAGTACACGAGATATATTACACATTTTTTCCTGACAAAAAAAAACAAGGAAATTAGTAGATAACACAGAAGTTAGGAATAATGTACATACCCATAGGTAAGATCCTTCTTGAGTTCCCTCGAGAACAGTGATCCATTTGGGATTGTACTGGAATTTGCTCTTGGTGTGGACAAGATCTCGGACCTGCATTTAGAAAAAAATTAAGAAAAAAGAAAACTTTGTATATATCTAGAATACACACAAGGCATAATTTGGTTAGTAAGATGGTAAGCTACCGCTTCAAGAATCTCCTCTGCCTTCTCGTCTCCAATTAGTCTTAGACCAGCTGTTGCCTGCAATTTTTTATGGAAACACTTCAGTTCGAGACCGAACAGGACTTTCAATAGAGTGACAGGTCTATTGAAACATGGACAGCTACAAATGTATATGGAGGAGGTCCTGAGATTTTCTTTTCACTAGATGATGAACTTAGATGAAGAAAACAATTTATTACCCCAAGTTTGAGTGGAGTATTTTTCTGAAGCCTGGGAGGGACAATCTCCTTAGCCTGCTCAAGAAGGGGGAGTATAGAATTTGCAGCCTCTTGAGGTTTCCCCGCAAATGAGCTCAGCCCGGGCTTTATCTGCATCATCAACAAGTCACAAACATGGACACGTAGTAATTCATCAATAATCCACTCAGTAACTTTGCTTTGCATATAAAGAGGGCAAATGAAAGAAATGTTGTTTCAAATTTATTTTCCGTCTTTCTTATTCTTATCTGTTATTGCTAAAGTGTACACCAGCATCCAAATTTGAGGACCATGTGAGGACCCCAACAGGCCACATGCTGTGTGAGCCCCTTGTATATCGGCGTTCAGCATAATAAGGATAAGGTCCACCACCAACCGGTTACAAGCTTTTACTGGGGTGTTGGCACGTTTTCGGGATGCGGCCACATACGGTCATCATGCACTGTTCGTGTTCTTCCGTTGCATTATTGTCACTTGTTTTTTTAAAGTCAAATATTGTTCACTCTTGTTGAGTCTATATTTCCTTTCTGAAGCTGAAGTGAAGTGGTAACTACAACTGAGCACCTACATACCTTGGAGAAGAACTCGATGTCGCCGCCGACGGGGACGAGGTCGAGCTCCTTGTCGAACTTGAAGACGTGAACACGGCTGCCCGTGCTCCCAGCGTCGAAGATGACGGCGTACCTCCCCGCTGGTTGTCCCCTCGAGACCGCCTCCTCCACCGCCGGCGACTGCTCGGCGGCGGCGACGCTGCCCTTTCGCCCAAGAACGACGCTGCTGCTTCCAGAGGCAGCGGAGACGACGAGGTGGAAGACGAGAAGAAAGGCAGCAACGCTGCCGGCGAGGCGAACCATTGCCACTGCCACTGCAATGGCCAGTGGATGGAGCAACAGAAGGGAGGAGCCGTCGGCCACTCACTTGTCACTTCACTCGTGTCTGGATTATGAGCTGCAGCGTACGTTTCATGGCTTTATTCTTGATGGGGAGGAGCTTTGCAGGCTAGTACCTCATACATTTTCTTTTTCCTCAGAGCAAACTTTTTCTCAAGAGGTGGCGTAGTACTACCTACTGTGACACAAATTTCACAAGGGATGGGGTGCTAATCGAATAACTAGTGCTGCCAGTGCCCAGTGGAGACTTGGAGAGCTGTCGGTTGTTTCTGTCGTTTGTCCAATTCGAGCACGTGCACACACATATATATTCTTTATTCGAACAATACGTGCACATATATAAACCACAAGTTTTGTCTGGGGAGGTTCGCAATATATATATAGTTTCAAAGAGAGGTTCGCATTATATAAGTTTCACTCACATATATAAACTCGTGCTGGTTTAAGTCGTGTTGGCACGATTCCACTTTATCAGTGAAGCTATTCTTCTTCTTTTTTTTTTGCTTCAGCTCAGCTCTAGATTAGAGTTGTTTTGATAAATTGTTGACAAAACAGCTCAATATATGGAACTCATTAAAATATGCTCACACGTAATCCCTTTGGATCCACCAGAGCAAGGTGGAGCGGGTAAATCTACCATTTTAGCTCCCACCTTATACCAATCCTTTGTGAGAGCAAATTTTAAAAGACTCCTTAAGTGGAACTATTTTGTTTTACCCTATTTGACACAAACTAGCTCCAAACAGCTCTATGAGCTAATGGTGGAGCTATGTCAAACGGGACCTCATTGTAGTAACTCTCGTTTTGGTGGACACTTAACACACAATCCAACTTCTGATCACAAAGACATGAACCTTATAATCTCAACACTGCATCTTTTATAGTTACCAACAGTGCGGCTGCTCGATTAACCGCTATACAAAGGCTAATCCAAGAACACAAGTAAGAATAAGAAAAAAGTCATGATTTTTCATTTCTTCAAGGCAACATATCAGGTGCAAACCAAGTAACTTGTGAAAACTTAGAAACTACCGATTAGGGACACAGGATGTCAATCCAATGGATGGGGTGAGAGGCGGTATGATTTTGCCCTTAAGCTCACCACCTGCCGGCTTTTTTTTCAAAAAAAATCCCCTGCCCCCTCCTGTGCAAATTCACCGTCAGAGGCCTGCGCCGCACCCAGGTGATTCGCATCTCGTCGCCCCAGCCCTACGCCGCCAGAGACCTGCGCCGCCCCAGATCCGGGAGTTAAAAGGGTGTGTTTAGTTCGTTAAATTTAGAAATTTAGCTACCGTACCATTTTCATTTTCATTTGGTAATTAGTGTTCAATTATGAACTAATTAGGCTCAAAACGTTCGTCTCGCGATTTCTAACAAAACTGTGCAATTAGTTTTTTTCGTCTATATTTAATGTTGCATGTACATATCGTAAGATTCGATATAATGGCTTCTGTAGAACTTTTTGGGAAACTTTTTTGGAACTTAAACACATACCAGTCCGCGCGTGTTCCAGGCTGACAGAGATGACAGAGACGACTGACAGGCTGATAGCTACGCCCCCAGGTCCGGGAGTTAAGGTTTAGTACCAGAAAAATTTGTCAAATTTTTTAATTCCTCGTCACATCAAATCTTTGAACGCATGAAGCATTAAATATAAATAAAAAATAAAACTAATTACATAGTTTAGATGAAATTCACGAGATGAATTTTTTAAACCTAATTAGACTATGATTAGATATTAATTACTAAATAACAACGAAAAGTGCTCGGTGCATTTTGTAAACATTTTCGTCGTGTAAACAGGCCCTAAAATAGTCCGCGCGTGTTCCAGGCTGACAGAGATGACAGAGACGACTGACAGGCCGATAGCTACTCCTACAGCCTACAGGGATCCGGCCGGCATCCAGGACAAAGTGCTGCCTGCCTGCCTGCCAAAAGGCCTGGCCGTCGTCAGTGCAGGATCAAGCTCACAGTATATAAAAGAGGCGATGCCCAGTGCGTGTTTAGTTCATGAAATTTGGGAATTTGGCTACGGTGATATTTTTGTTTTTATTTGACAATTAATATTTAATTATAGACTAATTAGGTTTAAAACATTCGTCTCGCGATTTCCAACCAAATTATACAATTAGTTTTTTTTCTGTCTATATTTAATGCTTCATATATATATCATAAGATTCGATGTGATGGCTACTGTAGCACTTTTTGAAAACTTTTTGGAAACTAAAACGCAGCCCCAATTGCCCACGCCCTGCGTGGAACACGCGCGGACTATTTTAGCCGCCGCCGGTAGCAGGTCTCTGGCGGCGTACTCCCTCCGTATAGGATTTAGAAGCCGTTTAGGACATAATTGTGCTTATCAAGGAGTCATTAATTAGAAGGTATTCTTCTATGTTTACCCTTATTAAATAGGACTACGGGTATCCTCAAGACAACAATCATACGTAGCTCGATTGGTCGAGGCCCGGCGTCTCGAGGCTCATGGCGAGGTTCGAATCCCTTGGTGGACGATTTTTGGGTTGTTTGGAGTATTAGCGTCCCGAGGCCTCCTGGAGTATTAGCGAGGCAACGACTTAATGATGCACGCCATCCGAGCGACGAGGCAAAGCGGTCAAACTCACGCCGCGCACCCGGCGACTTCCTTTGCTACGCTGTGACTATCTTCCCGTAATCGACTTCTAAATCCTATACTGGAGGAGTATTTTTAACTCCGGACTGGGTGGCGCAGTCTCTGCGGCGTAAGGTCAGGGGCGACGAGATGAATCACCTGGGTGCGGCGCAGGCCTCTGACGGTGAATTTGCACAGGAGGGGGGCAGGGGATTTTTTTTGAAAAAAAAAGCGGCAGGCGGGGAGCTTAAGCGCAAAATCGTGTCGCCTCTCACCCCATCTATTGGATTGACATCCTGTGTCCCTAATCGGTAGTTTCTAAATTTTCACAAGTTGCTTAGTTTGCACCTGATATGTTGCCTTTCTTCAATGGGTCATGATTGATGCCCATAAGGATGGTCGTCATAGATAAATAAAAGGTATGGAGAAGAGAGTTAATGTATTTGAGAACATATCAAACAATTGGCCTTTTGGATTTCACTGAAATGATGAAGCCAACAAATAAACTCCATGACACAAGATACCAGAAAGGCATGTTACCATATATGTAGCCACCATCTCCCATTTCCATGAATTGCTCTTATATCTTTATGAAATCATGTCTGGCTTGAAAATCAATTTTAGTAAAAGCAAGGTGGTTGTGATTAATGATTATAACAACTGGGATCATCAATATGTTAATCTAGTTAACTGTCAAGTTGGCATCTTCTTTTTGAAATATCTCGGAGTGCCTATGAGCCCAAGTTGACTACACATCATTGACTGCTCCCACTTAAAGAGAAAAACGCAAAAAAAGGCTAGAGCGAGGGCGTGCCACGACGGACATAGGTAGCCAAGTAGGGTTGGTGCACTGTGGTGAAGGGCCGATCGAAAGCGGCGGCGTATGCCATAGTGAAGAAGCCAAGCTCGAGGAAGAAACGACTCCTGGTTTCTTTAGTAGTTAGATAGCAAGCCCAAGCGCGTGTTTAGTTGGGTGAATTTGGGAATTTGGGCTACTGTAGTACTTTCGTTTTTATTTGGCAATTAGTGTTCAATCATGGACTAATTAGGTTCAAAACGTTCGTCTCGTAATTTCCAATCAAACTGTGCAATTAGTTTTTTTCATCTACATCTAATGCTCCATGCACGTATCGCAAGATTCGATGTTGTAAGGAAAATGGACCCTTGGCCCATTTACTTTGGATTTTGGTGTTTGATGACCAACACAACCAAATTAGACTAATGAATTTGCAAGTGTTTGTTTTGTAGTCCAATAGGGTGCAAGACGTGACTTGGACGAAGGCGACGTGATGATCCGATGATCAACACCTCAAAGCAAGACCTTAGAAGCACAAGAAAAGACCCAAGATGTCAAGCAAAGTCCAAGCATGAAGATAGAAACCAAGCCGTGCGCAAGATTGCAAAAGCGAGCTCGCAGAGGCGACCGGACGCCGGACGGACGCTGGAAGCGCTTGACCGACGCCGGACCGGTGGCTCGCGCAACAGCGACGAACGCAAGGACCGGACGCTGGCGGCAACCGACCGGACGCAGAACGCAGCGTTCGATCGAAATCTGAAGAGAGGTTCCAGCGCTGGCTACGACCGGACGCCGCGGCGGCGTCCGATCGATAGTTCACGGCTACTAACGGTCGGAGACGACGGACGCGTCGGTCGGGGCGATTCAGCGTCCGGTCGATGGCGATTCCAGCAGGAGTTCGACCCCAACGGATACTTTCTCAGTGGGGCTTATAAATACAACCCCAACCGGCCATTTGAGAGGTGTGGAGCTGAGGAAACATATCTAGGGTGTTGATACATAATTTTAGTGATCTCCACTTGCATAGTGCTTAGTGTTTTATCAGGTGATTAGCGTAGGTGCTTTGCGAAGTGCTTAGATTGATTAGACCACCGCTTATGCGCTTGCTCTAGGCATATGCCTAGTGTTTAGTGAGGTTTGCATACCTCTTACCACCCCGTGCTTGCGAGCACAAGAGTTGTACATCGGAGGGGCTTGAAGTCTTGCGAGATCGCACCAACCGCGCTTTGTGGTGCGGCCGCCCACGCGTATCGAAGGGGAACAAGGCCCATGGCGTTTCGGCCGAAAGCTTGATAGTGAAGACGGCGGGGAGCATCCGGGAGAGGCTTGCCGGAAGGCACGTCGGAGACCCACTTGCGCGTGGGGAAGGCCCGAGGCTATCCACGGAGTTACCCGACCGGGAGCTTGGCCCTTGCGAGGGATTCCTTGCGAGGGGCTCCAACGAGGACTAGGGGGAAGCTTGCGCGCTTCTCGATACCTCGGTAAAAATACCGGAGTTGTCGACGGGAGTTTGCATATCTCTACCTTGCTCCTTAAGCTTCCGCATTTACATTGATTATATTATTATCATTTGCGGTAGAGATAGCAAAACACTAGCAAAACCGTAGTTGCACATTTAGATAGATTATCTTTTGCATAGGTTTTGCTAGAGGTAGAAAAAGAGACCGTAGTTTAGAGTTAGATTTTTAAGTTGCCTAATTCACCCCCCCCCCTCTTAGGCGTCCACGTGTCCTTCAAGTGGTATCAGAGCCGGTTGGCTCATATTTGGACCTTTGGCTTAACCGCCGTTGAGCCGACGCTTTTGTAGAGTGGTTGGGATGGATACCGCTAGGCCTCCACAATTTGACGGCACTAACTTCCCATACTATAAAGCTAGAATGGCTTGCCATCTTGAGGCGGTTGATTTGGGTGTATGGAGAGTCACTCGTGACGGGATGAAACCCATCAAGAATCCCGAAAAACCCACAAAGAGTGATGAAAATGAAATGCATTTTAATGCTAGAGCTAAGAATTGCTTGTTTGAATCATTTAGCATGGATGTGTTTAACCAAGTGTTCACCTTAAATATGGCACATGAAATTTGGTTAAAACTTCAAGAGCTCCATGACGGTACAAGTAATGTCCGTGAGCAAAAACATTGTCTAGCTAAGCAAAATTATGATTCCTTTGCTATGAATGATGATGAGCTTGTTCGTGATATGTATTCTCGATTGAATCTAATTATCAATGAGCTCCATTCAATAGGATTATTAAAGCTAGATGATGCGGATATCGTGAGGAAGATCATCTCTGTTCTACCACAAAAGAAATATGCAAGCATCATCACCATCCTTCACAACATGGAGAACTTGAGCACCATGACCCCGGGCATTGTCATTGGCAAGCTAGTGGCATTTGAAATGTCACGTAAGATGGGTCAAGGAGAAGCATCTTCATCAAGCAAAGGCAAAGCTCTCGCTTGTAGCGAAAAGAAAAAGATGAAGGGCAAGAAAGTTGAGTCAAGCTCAAGCTCAAGCTCCTTAAGTCAAGAAGAAGAAGATGAGGATGATGATGATGATGAACAAGAATCAAGTGATGATGATCAATCTTCCTCCTCCACCTCCGACCTTGATGAAGAATCAATCAAATTAATCAACAAGGTGGAGAAGATGATCCAAAGGCTCAATGTCAAGGGTGTGCCCATCCAAATTCAAGATCTCATTTTCACCAATCAAAGAAATGAGCAAAGAAAGAGAGGATGCTACGGATGCGGCGAGATGGGGCACTTTGTGGAAGTTTGTCCAAACAATCCCACACCCAAGACAAAGAAGAAGGCGTGCAAAAACAAAGCCCTCACAACAATAAGGTCATGGGATGATTCTTCAAGTGAAGAAGAAAACCATCACAAGAGACGAGGTCGTAAGCACTCATCATCAAGCTCTTCTCGTGTGTGCCTTATGGCACGAGGTAACAAAAGCTCATCCTCTAGTGAGAGTGATAGTGATGATGATTTGCCTTCTTACAATACAATTGTGCAACAAAATCTTAAATATGCTAAAGTTTGCACTAGTCAACAAAAGAAGCTCAAAACTTTAAAAGAAGAGCTAGGTAGTTCACAAGAAGCATACATGAATTTGCTTGACCAATATGAAAACTTTGCAAATCTCAATGTTGAACTATCTACTAAAATTGAGCAACTCGAGGCTAGTGCAACAACAAGTGCATGCACAATTAATGATAAGCAACTTAAAAAGAAAAATGAAAAATTAAAAGAAAAGTTAGCTAGCTCACAAAATGATTATCAAAGTTTGCTTGCTAAAATGGAAATCATGTGCAAACATTGTGATGAGCTAACAAATCAAGTTGCTAATCTTGAGGCCATAAAAAATACCCCCACCAAGGCATCTAAAAGAAATGACATAATTAAAAAGGATGCATCTACCTCTTGCAATGATTTATGTTTAGACTCACCTTTGTGCAACCAAGCTTGTGTTAAGAAAGTGATTGTAGATACATGCACACAAGAGGTTGCAAAAGAGAATGAGCAACTCAAGCAAGAAGTAGCTCGCCTCACCAAGGACTTGACTCAAATGAAAGGCAAGGCGAAGCAAACCCAACTTCATCAAGATAACACCGTCAAGGGAGTGAAGAAGCTTGATGAAGGACAAACCGTGGTTTGCTACGTGTGCCACAAAGAAGGCCACAAGTCCTATGAGTGCAAGGTGAAGAATGGGGGAGGAGCAAAGAAGGAGAAAAAGCAAACAAGCAAGCTCTCCAACACCTACACCAACAAGGTGGACAAGAAGGCCTCCACACCTTATCTCTTGAAGAAGAAGAAAAATGACAAGGTGGTGGCCATCAAGGTGAACAAGCAAGCAAACAATAGGGTCAAACGCTTTTGGGTGCCAAAGGAAATCATTTCCAACATGAAGAGCACCAAGAAGGTTTGGATCCCGAAAGGGAAGTAAGAAGTCCGTCGGTCCTCGGGGAATTTGGAGACTTGGCAAAGTATGGGTGCATTTCATGGGGTGCATCATGATGGACAAAAATCATTGCCAAGTGGGTTAGTGAATACTATGGACCCAAATTCCCCTTCCCATGTTAGGTAACTAGATGTTATTACTTTTTAATTGGTACATCTTGCAATTAGATTTTCCTACAATTGGTATCTTTAAGCATCTAGTTACTCCTAATGCCTAGGGTTGCATTTGCATGCTTATATCTTTTGTCATGCATACACTAGGTATTTCATATGGTAGGCTTGCTCGGTCTCATTTGTAATCCTTGGAGCAAACCTACATGGTTTAAAATTGCTTAGGAGCACAGCACATAGCTTGTCTTACTATTGTTTATCTAATATGTGCCAAAGTCCAAATTGTAGATAATTTTCTCCCAAATATCATCTTTCAAGTGGTATTTTGACTCCAAAATCAATTGTGCATGAGTACTACAAGTATTCCATGTCTCCATGCACAAATTTAGGGGGAGGATCATCTACAAGATGGACGCTTTGAGACTAACACCTTTTTCAAGTTTATCATGTGTGTAGTGGTCTCATTGCAAGGAAAATGGAGTCCCCAAAGAGAAGCATCGTTCTTCAATTGGCATCATCATGTTGATTTCATTTCATATTTATATGCTTTCTCCATGCATTATATAGATTAAACTCTCTTGTGCAACAAATTGCTAATTATGCATATGCTTTGCTTTCTACCATATGTATGCATATATTTAGGGGGAGCTTAGTCTATATAATACGAGAGTCAAATTTTGTGATCCATTTCTCTCTATACACAAAGGATCATGAAATTTGACCCTCCCTTGTGCTACTAATGTCTTCCTTTTTAGTGTTTGATGCCAAAGGGGGAGAATTTGAAGGACCAAAAGCAAGCATCAAGTTGATGTCTACAAGTGGTAATGGTCCGAGAAAGGGAGGAAAGTGAATTATGGATTAGTCTATGTAATGGGAGAATTTTTTTTTAGAAAGATAGGCTCTAATCCATAATATCACATGGGGACATTTGCAAGGGCAAGACATGCTTTTAAGTAAAGTTTTAATTAGTATCTATCAATTAGTATCATATAACCTTGCCCTTTGCATTGCATCCTAGCAAGTAGATAATTTTTAAATTTAAATTTTTGACTTTTGGCTACTGTAGCACTTTCGTTTTTATTTGGTAAAAATTGTCCAATTATAGACTATTTAGGCTTAAAAGATTCGTCTCACGATTTCTCGGCTAACTGTGTAATTAGTTTTTTTTTTCGTCTACATTTAGTACTCCATGCATGTGCCGCAAGATTTGATGTGACGGAAATCTTGAAAATTTTGGTTTTGGCTTGGAACTAAAGCGGGCCTCAAACAGTTGCACCGAAGCAATAGTTGCCGGACAACCGTCTTGGCAAAAGCTCACTGCGTTGTCGGCGCGCAACGATGTCCCGCGCGCTACCATCTGTTACAAACAGGCCGCCCTTGACCGTCCTCTTCCGCCGGTCCTGCTCAGCATACAATGTGGCCGTGGGGGTATCTGATGGAGAGGACCAACAGAGCTAACTGTCGTCTCCAAAGCAAAGTGGAGGAGCCGTCTCCCAATCTCGCCATTCATCTTGATGGCGCTCATGGCGGCGATCGGCTTTTCCATCTTTGCGGCCGGTAGCGCAGCCCAAGAACACCAGAACTCAGCTCTTCGCAGCCATTCCCATCGCACCTCAAAGCAAACCCAAGAAAGCGAGGTCAAGAATGCCAAGGCCCCCCAATTCCGCTCGGTCGGCGGACTACCGGCCAGAGCCACCTTGCATCTACCGCTCGACGTCGTCTCGATCACGGACGAGAGGAAGGCCCTTCGTCGTTTGTCGGTCTGTGTAATCATACGCCGACAGCGATGGGCAATGCTCATGTGCACGGAATTGCCGAGAGGGTCACTTTAGTGAGCGGCACACGTCCGCGTGTGTGTAAGAAGACCGATTTCGTGTTGGAATCCTTGCCGCGATAGTGTCCACTAACGCGCTGCTCTTGAACCGCCTCGGTCTCCTCGGCGATAGCGGTATTCCCGAATACTTGCACAGGGAATGGGGCGGCGACACATGGGAGCGCGCTTCTGGGCGGCAGACAATCATCAGCGTCCAGTACAATGGATCGGAGTGGTGACACACTTGTCAATGTTGGTGATAAGACCGGACTCCCAAAGAAATAGGCTCGGGATCTGCTGCACACGATTGAGATCATCGACGTTGGGCGACGAGGATCACAAAGTCATCGGCGTATAGATTGAAAGAAGGATGGAGATCCGGTTGTTCCAAATGACGTGGGAAGCCGATGTGCTGCAAGACTTGTAGCAAGAAAGGCCAAACAACAGAATCAAATGCCTTTTTGCAATGTCCGGGCCTTGTGTTTGTATTTGACAAACTTTGTCCGATCATGGACTAACTAGACTCAAAAGATCCGTCTCGTGATTTACAACCAAACTGTGTAATTAGTTATTTTTTTACCTACATTTAATACTCTATGCATGCGTCCAAAAATTGATGTGATGGAGAGAGAGTGAAAAAACTTGGAATTTGGAGGCAATCTAAACGAGGCCCCACTTTCAAAGAGCGATCTTGATGGGAATTTCTTCTTTGTGGAGCCAGCCGACACGCCAAATTATCCGCCATGAAGTTATCATGGATGGATCGTCCTTGACGAAAAGCACTTTGGTTAGAAGCGCGAGGCGCGACAATCTCCTTGAGCCTAGGTGCTAATCGCTTTGCCGGGCATTTAGCGAAAAAGCTTGCTGGCCCATGCATCGAGACTAATCGGTCTATAATCCTTCGTCCTCGACGGATCCTCCTTCTTCGCATAAGAGTATCATCGATTGCATCGTTTAGGAGGTGGAAACTCCTGCCATCCAACGCCCACAAAGCATTGAACGTGTTGACGACGTCGAGCTTGATAATTCCCAAAGTAGCTTTGTAGAAAGAACCGATGAACCCGTCCGCCCAGTGCGCGATCGGGAGGGAGTTCTTTGACGGTCGCCCAAATCTCCTCCTCCCAGAAAGCACGCATCAATTCCGGTTAGGTCAAGCTGCGGAGGAGATCATCAAAGGCGCAGCGAGTGTAGCCATTGGACTGGTGTGCCCAGGATCCCCTTGTACTAATTGTAGATGAGGTCTTCCTTTTCATCTTGGCGGAAAAACTTCGCCTTCATGGAGGAATGATGGGATGTAGCTCTTCCAATTCCTATATGCGAGCTTGTAAGTGGAAGAACTTAGTATTTGCATCCTCCTCCTCAAGGTAGCGGATCTTGTGAGCGATGTCGCGCAATTGTCCGAAAACTAACGACGCAAGCCCCGCATCGCGACATTTCAGATTCTCCTCGCAGACAACACTCCTCGTCGAGAGCGATGGATTCTGGCAGCATCAAAGCGGGCTATGAGTTCCCCAGCCATTTACAATTGCATCTGGCGCTTCAATGTTACGCATGCTCCAGCTTTGCAATGCCTTGGCGATCGCCCGAGCTTGAAGTCCGGGAGGACCTACACGCGTCAATGTTTGACAATGAGCGATCCCAAGCTCGGGCGAACGACATCTTGAAGCCATCAAAGGCGCACCAAAAGGTCTCGAAACGAAAGTGGCAGCCCATGGCTCCGTGCATAGTCAGAGAAGGAGTGGAGCGTGGTCGGAGCGATCGGAGGACAATATGACGGCAAATGGTGGTTAGGGAACGCGTCTAGCCATTTGCGCGGTCGCGACAACGCGATCAATGCGTTCAAAGGTCGGGCGGCGTCGCTCGTTACTCCAAGTGTATAGCCTACCATGTAGGTATAGTTCGTCGACGGCCATGTGGTCCGGTATGCGGCGGAAGCGACGCTGTCGATCCGAGGTTCAAGCGATCATTGTTTTTGTGATTTTGTCTGCTGCCTGATAAATCAGGTTGAAATCGCCTCAGATCAACAGCGGCCCAGGGAAGGCCGCATGCACCTCCTTAAGTTCATCCAGGAACTCTGGTTTGAGACGATCATCAACTGGGCCATATACCGTAGACAGCGACCACGGCGGTATCGATGGCGAGTCTGCTTTGCAAACGTATCAAATCCGCGGAGCGAACGGCGGCAATCATGGCGAAAGAGGACGACCATACATCACGACGCGTAGCGACTATGATACCTCCGGAGGCACCAATGACGAACAAGCGAGACATAGTCAAATGTTGTACCTGTTAGATTGATCTCCTAACCAATAAGCCCAACGGCCTATTGGGCCTTGGTCACGCGCCTTGATCGGGGGCGCCCAACCCTACATGGTTGGTGGGTCCCACGTCGCCTTGCTTCTATATAAAGAGGTGGGGGCGGCGGCTCAAAAGTCGAGGTTACGCCGTGAGCATAAACCCCACCGACAAACCCTAGACCAATCTAAGGCCCTGTTTGGTTGAGCAGTGGTTGTGGGAGAAAAGCTCTTTGTAATGTGAGTATGGAAAAAAATTTGTTGTGGTGGGTGAGGAGTCAGAGAAAAGTGAAAAGCTGTTTGGTTAAACAAGTATAAAATATACCTTTTATCTTTATCTCTCATAAAACAACTATGGAAGAACTTTTTATTCCACCAATTTCGAAAAGCAAAAGGCCAAAAGCCAAAAGCAGGGCCAAACCAGCTTTCAAAAATGAACTACGGAAAAGCAACTGCTTCTGAAAAAGCACCCTCCAAAAGCAGCCCCTTTGGTTGGGCCTTTGACTTTTGAGGCCAAAAGCCAAAGCCAAAAGCCCAACCAAACAGGGCCCCCTAAGAGGCGCCTTGACCAGCCACAGAAGCTCCGGCCGACCTTCACCGTCGTCATCGCCACGCCATCCGTCACACTTTGCATCGACGTCCGTGCAACCTCTACTCCAGCCGTCGCTGCCCGTGTGCTGCCTCCATCAACGAACCAGCGATGGCCAGCTCAACCGCGACTTTCTCCGAAGGCTCAGGTTCAACACCAGCACCTCTACCCTATCTCCCTCTCGGTGTAGTGTTCTAGGTCTAGATGTGCATGTGCTTTAAGGATCCAAGTGTTCATCCGCCTAGATCTACCCTAGTCGATCTACAGAATGTTAACAATGGTATCAGTCCCAGGTTTAGGTATAGATCTGGATTCTAGGGTTTGATCTAGAACGGGTACCGATTAGAAAAGGAAAAGTTGATTAGATCCAGTGCGGATCTAAGCGAGAAAAAGGGCTCGGCCGGCGTTCGGTTGAACCCTAAACTCGATCCGTCGGATCTCGAGAAAAGATATGGTTCGGATGAACCCTAACACTAATGAGGTTAAAGAAGAAGAGGGGCTCGGTTTTCATGCAAAGATCGAACCCTAAAACCTGAAGGCGATTTGGGGAAAAAGAAAAACAGTGTCGTCCCCAACCCTAACCCTAACCCTAATCGGGAAATCGTGCAAAATCCGAATCAAAGAAACCGAAAGGGGAAAGAAGGGGAAGAGGGTGGCTCGGCTCACCTCGCCGTCGAACACGCCGGCGCGCGGGGGGGAAAAGGAAGGGGAAAAGAACGGCCGGCGGGGGGCTCAGCTCACCAAGATCTGGCCAACAGGGCACCGTCGCAAGGCTACTCGACGGCGGCGTGCTCAGCCATGGGGCGAGCAGCGCCCCGGCCGAGAACTTCACTTACGCACGCGCCATCTCCATCTTCTTCACTGCTGCTCGTTCTTGGGCGGTGCAGGCACAAGAAGAAGGGGGAGAAGGGAGAAAGAGAAAGAGAGGCCGGGGGGAGCAACCGTGGAACAGCTCGGCGGGTCGGCGTCCTCCTGATCGCCACCGCCGCCGCCGTTCTCGGCCTTGAGAGAAAGCAAGCGGAGAAAATGGTCTCACGGTTTCGGGCGCGGCCGGCCGGCTTTTGATGCCCAGAACAGGCGCTCCACCGCTCGATCTGGATCAACGGCCAGGAGCGCTCGGGCCAAAATTGGCCCAGGCGGGATAGGGCGCGAGGTCAATTCCGCCCAGCCCCGAGTTCTTGCTCAGGGCGCGAAGTCTGTGGCCTTGTGTGCAAGGCAGCGAGTAAAGGCTGGTCATCAGCTACTGCTATAAACTGAAATTGCCGAAACAGTGAAATTGAATTCTTTTTATTTTCGAAACTGTTCATTCATATTTGATGAATTCGAACTGAATTATGATGTTGAAATCTATACAATTTTGATCTAACGTCAATTTTGTTCGAGAGAATAGTAAAGTGCGATATTGATTTACGGAAAATAGAATTAAAAGATTTATTAAAGTTTCCATTTGCATATTTAAAGATGTAACTTTCATTATTAAATTCAACCAACGGAGAATTTAATTTTGAAAATGGATATGTTTTAAATTGATTATAATATTGTTGTTATTCGACCAACGTTGATTAATGGCAATATTATAATGTTTTTGTCATACATTAATTCTATTTCTGCCCAACGGTGATGTAGAGTTAGTGTAGAAAATAATTGTATGTTTTAATTTTGACCAACGTTAAACTAAGACATGCAATTATTGTTGTTATTTCTGTTCTCACACTATTTGAATTATGTTTTCAGGAGGATACAACTTGATGAGTTGTATCAAAGAGATCCCCACTCTAAAAGGTGATAACTATATTGAGTGGAAGAAAAAGATAGACCTGGCTTTTATCCTCGCAGAGGTGGACTGGGTTGTCACCACACCGTGTCCCAAAGAACCTGTGGCACCGGTGAGGAAGACAGATGAGACTGATGCTGCATGGCAGAACAGAGAGCGAGATTTTGCTCCCGTAAAGATGTCCTATAACCTTGAGCATAGGAAATGGGTCACTGCCAACAAGAAGTGTTTGGCAGTGATAAAGAACACGATTGAGCCTGCTATTGTGGGCTCAATTCCAGACTGTGACACGGTCACAGAGTACCTAGAAAGAATAAAGAGTCAGTTCACTGGCTCTTCAAAGACATGCAACCCAGCTGATTAAGCAGCTGGTTACAGAAAGGTACTCTGGTGGCGGCAGTGGCATTAGAGAGCACATACTGAGAATGAGCAATCTGGCATTTAAGCTCAAACCAATGGATTTGGCACTCAAGGATGAGTTTCTTATTCATTTGATTTTTGCTTCTTTGCCCAAAGAATTTGACACCTTTGTTGTTAATTACAACATACAGCCTGAAAAATGGGATTTAGAAAAGCTCATAGCCATGTGTGTGCAGGAGGAGGAAAGAATAAAAGTTTCACAAGGTGGTTCTGTCAACTACCTAAAAGATAAGAAAAAGAACTATAATAACAGTTCTTCCTCCAAGTCATCTGGAAAGGGTCCCATGCAACAGTCTCAGAACAACCAATTCCCAGTGGCTAAAGATCAATGTCTCCACTGTAAGAAGACAGGACATTATAAGAAGAATTGTCCTGATTTCCTAAAGATGATAATGAAAAATAAAGGTGAGAACATCATTACATTTGTAAATGAATCCTTGTATATAAAGTTTTCAAAATCTACTTAGTGGATTGATTCAGGTGCAACTATTCATGTTGCTAATTCATTCTGAGGATTCCGTTCGATGAGAACTTTGCAAAGAAGCGAAAGTTTCATTAAAGTGCATAAATGGAGTACAAGCGAGATATTGAGGTCGTTGGAGATCTTCTTCTAGAGCTTCCAGATGGCTTCATACTTTTTCTTAGAGATGTTCTTTATGTACCTTCTTTGCAAAGAAACCTGATTAGTGTATCAAAGTTGGACCATGATGGTTATGATTGCCATTTTGGAAATGGCAAATGTCAGATATTGTTTAATAATAAATGTGTTGGTCTTGCCTTCCAACAAGACGAGCTTTATTTGTTATCACTTACCCGTGAAAATGTGAATTCCGTATGTGATGTGAATGAAAATGTATCCTCATCGAACAATGAAAGCGAGAAAAGCGAAAGAGAGCTCACGATGAGTTGTCGAAATTATGGCACTATCGTTTAGGCCATATTTCGAGGGGAGAATAGAAAGACTAGTTAAGAATAATATTCTTCCTCTATTAGAGCTCTCGATTTAGAACAATGTAGAGATTGCATAAAAGGAAAGTATGTAAAGAAAATTAAGAAAGATGCCAAGCGGTTGCGCAGAAATTCTCTGATTATTCACACACGTACATATGTGGTCCTTTTCACCGTGAAAAGTGTGGATGGTTATGATTCATTCATAACATTCACAGACGATTACTCTCGGTTTGGCTACATTTATCCAATTAAAGAAAGAAAACGAAGCGTTGGATAAATTCAAAATATTTAAAGCGAAGTTGAAAATCAGCATGATTTAAAGATTAAGATAGTCGAATCGACCGTGGTGGGGAGAGTACTACGGTCGGCATACCCCATATGGACAAGTTCTGGACCTTTTGCAAGGTTCTTACAGGAGAATGGTATAGTCGCCCGATATTCAACACCTAAGGCGAACCTCGGCGAGAATGGAGTAGGCCGAAAGGCGTGAACCGTACCTTGATGGATATGGTGCGTAGTATGATAAGTTACTCCACTTTACCCATGAGTCTGTGGATGGAGGCGTTAAAACCACCATTCATATTCTCAATAGAGTACCAAGTAAGTCGGTGCCCAAAACACCGTATGATGAGTTGTGGACGGGAAGAGTACCCTCACTTAACCATTTGCGTGTGTGGGGAGCCTACTTTGAGGCTAAAGTTTTTAACCCAAATATTGAGAAGCTAGATCCCAAAAGCAGGTGAGTTGCCATTTTATTGGCTACCCAGAAAAGTCAAAAGGTTTTCGTTTCTCTTGTCCTAATGAGACATACAAGATTTGTGGAAACGAGACACACTTTGTCTTCCTAGAGGATGAAATGATTAGGGGGAGCATGGTAGCTCGAGAAATTGATCTTGAAGAGAAGAGGGTGTATGCACCCACTCCAATAATTCATGAGCCATTTTTCTCACTACCTGCTTCATTCTTTGCCGCACCGATAGTACAAGACAACTTTGTGGTGCCAAAGACTGTTGTTATCCCGCTTGTGGCAACAATGAATGATGATGAGGAACACATGCCTCGGGATCCTATAGAACCTATTACCACACATGAGGGGAGCAACAACAGCCTCAAACAGAAAAATGTGCCAAATGAGGAGGCCCTAGAAGGTCTCAAAGAGTTAGAAAATCAGCTATTCCTGCGATTATGAAGTGTACAACATCAAGAATTTAAAATGGAGGATGATCCCACCTCATTTGAAGAAGCCATGAAAAGTGATCATTCATCAAAGTGGCTTGAGGCCATGGAAGATGAGATGAGATCAATGAATGCAAATAAAGTTTGGGATTTGGAGATAATTCCTAAAGGAGCCAAAACAATGAGGTCGTAAATGGGTCTACAAAACAAAACTTGACTCTCAAGGGAATATAGAAAGATATAAAGCCTGACTTGTGGCAAAAGGCTTTACACAAAGAGAAGGATTGATTACAATGAGACTTTTCTCCGGTCTCGTGTGAGGATTCCTTCAGAATCATAATGGCATTAGTGGCACATTACGATTTAGAATTACATCGGATGGATGTAAAGGCGGCATTTCTCAGCGGAGACTTAGAAGAAAATGTTTACATGGCACAACCGAAAGGTTTTGTCATGGAAGGAAAAGAACGTTTAGGATGCCGCCTAAAGAAAACCATTTATGGATTAAAACAAGCTTCAAGGCAGTGGTACTTGAAGTTTGATCGGATAATAAAGAATTTTGGGTTTAAAGATAATGTTGAGGACAATTGTGTCACATAAAGTTTAAGAATGGGAAGTTTATCTTCCTTGTCACATATGTGGATGATATCTTACTTGCTAGTAGTGATGTCGGTCTACTCTTTGGAAACAAAGAAGTTTTGTCCTCAAAATTTGATATGAAAGATCTTGGTGAAGCTTCGTTCGTTCTAGGGATCGAGATTCACCGAGATAGAAGTAAAGGGTATTAGGACTGTCACAAAAGGCATACATAGAAAAAGTCTTAAAGAAATTCAAGATGCACAAATGTAGTCCCTCACCGCTCCTATAGTCAAGGGCGTGACAGATATGGGGATTTTCAATGCCCGGAACCAATATGAGATCGATCAAATGAAAGTGGTTCCATATGCTTCAATTATCGGAAGCTTGCAATATGCTCAAATATATACGCGTCGACTTGGCATTTGTTACAGGGTTACTTGGTAGATTCGAGCAATCACGGAATAGAACATCGGAAATTGGTAAAGAAAGTCTTGCGTTATTTGCAAGGAGCGAAAAGGCCTCATGATGGCGTATAGAAGATCTGATTCACTCCATATAGTGGGATATTCAGATTACGATTATCACGGGAGATAATAGAAAATCCGTCTGGATATGTGTTCACTCTCGCGAGGGAGCTATTTCATGGAAAAGCTCAAAGCAAACCGTCACTACATCGTCCACAATGTATGCCGAGTTTGTAGCGTGTTATGAAGCAACAGCAAGCGGTGAATTGGCTAAAGAAGTTCATACCGGTTTAAAGGTGGTTGGCGACATCAATAGACCACTTTGAAGTTATCTTTGCGATAATAATCCAAAGAAGATGCAGTATGCTCACAACAATAGGTCAAGTGGTGCTGCCAAACACATTGACATAAAGTATTATGTTGTGAAGGATAAAGTCCGGGATCAAATGACAAGTCTTGAGCATATAAGTACCGAAAAAGATGCTCATGGATCCGCTTACAAAAGGCTTACCACCCAACGTGTTCAGAGAACATGTAGCCGGCATGGGTTTAAGGAAAGCCTATGATTCTGGACTATAAAGGGCCTAAAAGTTAAAGCAACTATTTCGGATCGAGAGGCGTGCATTGTAGTACATTAAATCTATCGGCGATTGACCGTGATGATGAGACATGCTCTATGCATCATCTGTGAAGAAATGAGTAAGGATAAAAGGATTGAAGTTTAGAGTTTAAAGATAAAAGTAATAGTGAGATCAAGGGGAGAATGTTAGATTGATCTCTAACCAATAAGCCCAACGGCCTATTGGGCCTTGGTCACAGCATACGATCGGGGCGCCCAACCCTACATGGTTGGTGGGCCCCGTCGTCGCCTGCGCTATATATAAAGAGGTGGGGGCCGCGGCTCAAAATCTGAGGTTCGCCGTGAGCCGCAAACCCCACCGACAAACCCTAGACCGATCTAAGAGGCGCGCGACCAATGACAGGAAGCTCCGTGACCTTCACTGTCGTCATCGCGCCCGTCCAAATGCCCTTGACCGCATCGGCGTCCGTGCAACCTCTACTCCAGCCGTCGCTGCCCGTGTGCTGCCTCCATCAACGAACCAGCGATGGCCAGCTCAACCGTGACTTCCTCCGAAGGCTCATGTTCAACACCAGCACCTCTACCCTATCTCCCTCTCGGTGTAGTGTTCTAGGTCTAGATGTGCATGTGCTTTAAGGATCCAAGTGTTCATCCGCCTAGATCTACCCTAGTCGATCTACAGAATGTTAACAGTACCCATTAGATCAGAGACCATGAGTGGTCGCAGTACATCAATTTTTGTCTCAACAAGACAAGCAGCGGAACCACGCGTTCTTGGACAAAGAACTGCACAACATCACAGCAGCGGGCAGCTGCGAATTCAGTTGTGTGAACATTCCAAATAAAAAGACTCGACCTAACATGGGTAACAGGTTGGAGCGACTCGAGATAGACTGCTTAGGCGGCGCGAGCGGTCCGAGAGACCCGCCGCTTCCCTACAGGAAAAAGCACTTGCATTGCCTCCCCGCGTTGAAGGCGAAAGGGGCAGCTTGAAGGCTGTCTGGAACTCTTCAAAGGATGCTTCATCGGGAAGTTCTGTCTCGACCTCCACACCAAGGCGCTTATTCATGACTTTCCTCGCTTGTGCCTCCGCCGTCTTTGCTCAGTATTTGCTCTTGGCACGCCAAGCATGCACTCCTCTTGGACCAGCTCGTCATCCTCCGATTACCGTGTGCCTTCTCGACCCTAGTCATCCTCGGCCTTGGTGTCGACAGAGCACCCATTGCGGAAGAAGCTGACTGAAAGTGGAGATGAACTCCTCGACCAACATCGTCGCTACTTGCAAAGACCACCTCATGCATCCGTCATGGACGTCGTGATGACCACGCAGCGGAGAAAGAGTCTATGAACATCTCCGACCCATCAAAACAAGGAGACACAGGCGGCTGGATTAGAGGGCGGATCACGTGGTTGTGAGTACCCGATTGCAGGTGGGCGATCCACGAAGAAAATGGGCCAGATCCACCATCTTCAGTCCGACAAACAAATGTCCACAGCCTCCCCAATCATCCTGCATAACCCTTCACGATACCTCCTCAAAAATCGACCCAAAGAGGCGGTCAGGCCCATCAAGAGCCCAACAGAATGCGGGTGAGCCGCCCATAAGCAACTCAAACTCCTCCTCTAGGGCGGCCGCCCACGCACGCCCGATGGCGGCGGTGAGACTGCAGGGCGCCGCGTGGGCAAAGGTCGATGGAGTGGGCACACCTGCTGCAGGAGCTGACACCTTTCCGCGGTGTGCACAGTGCCGCCTCAAAGAGCATCGGGTCTAACGCCATCAGTTTGACAGGAGAGGGTCAGCAGTAGCGTGTGGGCTGAAAGTCAAACCGTTGAGCAAGGGCATCGTCGACACACATCACCTACACCGCGTGTGGCCTTGGCTAGCGCCTCTGTGACGGGGCATGGCGCCACGCGGCTCCGGAAAGGGGCTCGTCACATCACCGACGACAATGGCCCCCCTCAATTCCCACGCCCGAAAAGCCGGGCCGAAGCCACGGCCCAGCCGGGGGTCGTTGTTGCCGCAGAACCGCGTCGTCCTCGGGCGCGACCCACCAACGCCGCCGCCGCCAAAGCCGGGGTGATAGCCATTGTAATTGCTATCCCCGCTATCACTTTCCTCGCCGCCGAAGTCCATGCCATCTTCCGACGACGGCGGTGGTGTATGCCAGTCTTGGTACTCAATCTGCCGAGACGAATGAGGTACCGGTCGCGAGCACTTCATCATGGATGATTTCATGCAGACGCAGGAAGAGCGGTGGCCTGCCGTCATGCTCCTCCTTTGGCTCAGGCACAGCCATAATCTTCTCATCAGGGACGAGATCAGGGTGCGCGCACCATGCCGCGGCGAAGAGCTCGTGTTCATCGTCAGGGTTCGCAACGGCTTCCGGATTGGCGATGTCGACATTGATGCAAGAGGAGCTGAGGATGACCTGCGCGGTCTCCTTGGAATGAGCATGCGACGGGATGCCTTTGAGGCCAACGAGCACCCTGAATCGGAACGCTCCCGCCGAGCCCATAATCAGTCGACTCCACCTCCACCAACGAAGGACGAAGGGAGCACCCTCCAGCGGCGGGGAATGAAGGACCATCTCCAGGTCCTCGCGACGACTGAAGCAAACGATGAAGTAGTACGGCCTCGTACGGCGCACGGTGACCCGGTCATCCATCACGCCGTAACGCTCAACGAGATGAGCGTAACCATGGCGGAGTGACCGCTAGTCCGGTGCCGACCACAAGTGCCAGCAGAGCTAGGGACAACGTATCCTCCGCCGCTTGGATGGCCGGAGTCCAGGGGACGACAACAAGCTCGAGCAGAGGCCTCCTTGACCGTGACCTCGGCGAAGCAGGCGGTGGCCTCACCGCACCGGAGCACCACCTGCAGCAGTGTCGTGGACGCCGATATTGTCCACGACTGGAGCCCCCTAGTCCTGCGCACCACGAGCTCTGCCCACCGGCTCAATAACCTCCGGCTCCGCCATCCCAGGGGTTTAGGTGTGGAGGGTCTGCACAGAGGAACCAAGCTCCTCCCGGTGGATGCCGAATCGCCAAAGTCTGTATCCATTGGCGGCGCCGTCGAGCACCCAGCAATACCGGACGTGCGTGGCGGAGAGCGTCCGCGCTTGCCATCCCAAATGACCGAGGGTGGGGCGAGGCGATCCCTCGCTTGGTGCCCGACATCCCTGACGGTTGTAGCACTTCGTCGGAAAAGTGCAATCGGCATGCACGTGATCACCGGCAAAGCGGGCGCTTGAAGCACTTCCCGATGAGGTTCGATGGGGCCAGCCGATGTGGTGACGAAGCGCGACGCCAACGCCTCTGCTTTGAACTGCGGAAGCCCTCGGCGTCCGTAGCAATGGTTTATCTGTGCGAGGTGCATGACGATGGGCCTTGCCGAGGGGGCTGAGGTGCTGCATGAGACACAGACATCCCTCCATGCATCGCCATGAAGCCCCCATGACACGGTGGGCGGCAAGCGGTGCGATCTTGCGCGGCGAGCCCGATGCACCGCCTTGCCACGACACAGACGAAGGAGGCGCGTCGGAGTCATCGAGAGGGCCTCCGGTCGGTGTAGTGGATCCTCCCTCCGGAACCGCCCGGAGATGCCATGAATGGCTCTGCTGGGTCGAGAGAGCTCGCTGCGAAGGACAAACTTGGCGTCTTGTAATTGCGCGCCCGGCGGCAGCTCGGGAACACTGATCTACCATTGCTCCAGCTGCCTCTGTTAGGCTGAATCTACGTGCACGTTCGCATTAGCATTCTTGTAATTTAGGCAATGCATGTTTCCAATTATGTAATAGCTAGCTGCATGATAAGAACGGTGTAGCACCGAGAACCGTCTTTGCGTTCATGGTGCGGTGACCAGATCTTCCGCCACGCCGTGTGACAAAGCGACCCAGCGCTTCCGGCGGGCATGGCGCAGCGTCGCGCGGCGGCGTGGCGAGGATATCGGATCTAGAGATCATGTAAACACCGTATGAATAAAGAGATGAGAACAACCGAAAAGGGCCGCAGCGTTCGAAGTGGCGAAACTCTCTCATGTGTGTGTTGTGTCGTGGCGATGTCGTGTGAGGTGGTGATCGCCGGCCAATGCCGATCGCCGTCGGGCATCCCACCGGGGCCGGCGCCAACAAGTGGTATCGAGCCGCGGTGTATGTTCTCTGGTGGTTCCGTAAGCCCGCCGCGTGAACCACCTCGGAAGAAGTTCGTTGTCCCAGAAAGGTCGCCGCCGCCATCGGAGATGGGCGGCGCGGACGCGTCGGGATCAGGCATATCGGGGCATGGAGTCCGGGAGGGCTCCTTGATGTGGCCTATGCTCACGCGCTCGAATTACGCTGAGTGGGCAACGCTCATGCAGTGCAATTTCGAGATCCTAGAGGTGTGGGAGGCGATTGAACCTGGTGGCGAGGGGATCAAGCGAACGCAGGACCGGCAGGCCATGGGTGGCCTTCTGCGTTTGGTTCCCCAAGAGATGTGGCAGATGCTGGGGGCCAAGAAGACTGTCAAGGAGACGTGGCAGGCGGTGAAGGACATGCGCGTTGGAGCCGAGCGCGTGAAAGAGGCCAATGCCAAGCGTCTGCTGCAGGAGTTCGAGAACATCGCCTTCAAGGATGGCGAGATGGTGGACGCGTTTGCCCTGCGCATCAGCACTCTAGCGGCGAATCTGCGTACATCTGGTGAGAACATTACTGATGCTCGTGTTGTGAAGAAGATGTTGCGGGTACTTCCTAAAAGCTATGCGCAGATCGCGATCTCCATCGAGACGCTGCTTGATCTCAAAACCCTAACCATTGAGGAGTTGGTTGGGCGTCTCAAGATGGCCGAGGATCGCCTCGGGATCGAGGTGGTCACTCACAAGACGGGAAAACTCCTCTTGACGGAGGAGGACTGGGTGGCCAGGAATCGCCATCGACTATTACCCGAGTCCTCTTCGTCGAGTGGAGGTGAGAAGAAGGTTGGGAAGTCGAAGAATGGAGGCGGTGGTGTTAAAGCGCGAACACGGTGATCATGATGAGAAGAAGAAAGAGCCGATTGTCAAGCCGACATCGATGGGCACTCCGAGGAGGAAAGAGCGTCGCAGAACTGTGGCATCTATGGCCATTGGGCGGAGGGGCTGCAAGAGGCCCAAGAAGGAGCGCAAGGAAGAGGCTCATCACGCCTGGCGGACACCGATCACCCGTCGATCCCACAGCCACGGTGCACGCCCGTGCGTGTACATCCGTCTTGATGACGAGCAGCCCGAGGTGTGTGACACGCCAGGTCGTGCATCTCCATGAGAAGAAGGTCCACCCAGCGAGAGTGATGAAGCCGGAGGCGTCTGGGTCCTTGACACGGGGGCCAGCAATCATATGACGAGGCACTTGCGAGGCACTCGCGCGTCGCTGGTTCGTCTGTCTGTCGCGTGGCACGCATGCAGTTCGATGATGGATCGCTCGTCGAAATCGAAGGCATCAGCTCGGTGGTGCTTCAATCCAAGGCCAAAGGGCACAAGGTACTCACCAAGTCTACTTCATTCCTAAACTTAAAAGTAATATTGTAAGCTTGGGTCAATTAGAAGAGGGAGGCGCAAATTGTGATAGAAAAGGCTTTTGCAATGTGTTTGATGTCGAGCACTCTCTGCTGGCTCGAGCACCGCGTGTGAAGAATTACTGTGTCTGTTGACAACACAAATTGCAGCTCTGTTTGTCGACAGACCAAGACAAGTGACGAGGCATGGGTGTGGCACGGCCGGTATGGTCATCTCAATTTTAAATGCACTCCGTGATCTTGGCCAGGAAGGAGCGGTGGAGGGCATGCCGATGATTGACGAGGTTGAGGAGTTTTGTGATAGGCGCATTAGGAAAACAACATCGGCAACCCTTTCTGCTTGTGGCAAATCATCGTGATGAAAAGCCCTGGATTTGTTCCATGCCGATCTGTGTGGCCAAATCAGGCCAAAGACACTAGGAGGTAAAAACTATTTTCTGCTCATAGTTGATGATAATACAAGATACATGTGGATTGAGCTGCTAACAACCAAAGATGAAGCATTCAAGTGTTTCAAGCGTGTAATGGCACTAGAAGAGAGACAGAACAAGGTGGGAGGCTCGGGGCTTTTCAGCGATGACATGGTGGTGAATTCAACTCCATCGAGTTTAAAAAGTACTTTACTGACGAACATGGAGTTAAACACTATACCACGACGCCATATACACCACAACAAAATGGCGTTGTGGAGCAGCGTATCGCACTATTGTGGAGATGGTGAGGTGCCTGCTTTGAAAAGTAAGGGTGTACACAGAGAGTTTTGGGGAGGCGGTGACAACGACGGTTTACCCTCTTGAACCGTGCTCCAACAAAGCGACCTCCGAGGTAAAACACCTTATGAAGCATGGTATAATCGGAAGCCCAAAGTGCATCACCTGCGTACCTTTGGTTGCATCGCTTATGTCAAGCGAGATAGGTCCTGGTGTGTCCAAGTTGTCTGACAGTCGATCCCGATGGTGTTGATGGGATATGAAACAGGAATGAAGGGCTCTGAGACTTTATGATCCGATGGCTAAGCGCATATATCCGAGGATGTGATCTTTCTTTGAAAATCGAGCTTGGAAGTGGAATCAAGAAGTTGAGTCAGTCTTTGGTATTCCTGTGTTTGATGTTGAACATTATACTATTGCGGATAGGGTACGATGGCAGCGGTGCGGTTCGGACTCACAGATCCATGACCGAAAAGTTCGATGGATTCGGTTGTTGAACTTCTCTCACCTGTGCGTTGGTCGATTGACACCGATGCAACATCACCCCAAGCAACACCTCCCGGTAGTCCTCATACACCGTGAGTCGAGTATCAACACCACCAACCCGGAGATTGATTGGATTGAAGGGGTTCGGTTGAGGTGCGAACTTTGCAAAATATCATTGATACCTCTGAAGAAGTCCGGACTTGAATACAAATGGGTTGTGTTACTTGGCTTGCGGAAGAACCTAACTTGTGTTGGGGATGCTCTTGAGAGAAGTGTTGGAGAGATGCAATGGTAATCGAAAATGGAATCAATTCACGCTAATAGAACATGGGAGCTGGCTGATTTACCAAAAGGTCATAAGGCCATCGGCCTGAAGTGGGTTTTCAAGGTGAAAAAGGACCCTCGGGGAAAAATAATCAAACATAAGGCCAGACTTGTGGCAAAGGGCTATGCTTTCGGCGTGAGGGGGTGGACTTTGAGGAGGTCTTCGCTCTGTGGCGAAATTGAGGCTGTGAGATTATTGTTGGCTCTAACAAACAAGATGTGGTTGGAGAGTGCATCACATGGATGTCAAATCGGCATTCTTGAATGGAGATTTGGTAGAGGAGGTATATGTCCAACAACTCTCCGGCTTTGTTGTTGAAAATGGAAATGGTAAGGTACTCAAAGCTGAAGAAGGCTCAGTATGGGTTGCGTCAAGCACCCGAGCTTGAATGCAAGACTTGACAAAGAGCTTTTGAAGTGGGCTTTGTCGAGAACCTTGGAACATCTTGTGTCAAGCGTCTTTGAAAACAAAGGTTTCCTCCTGGTGGGTGTCTATGTAGATGATTTGATAATCACAGGGACAAGCCAAGAGAGCATTGATGCATTCAAGAAACAAATGATGAGCAGCTTGATTATGAGTGATCTTGGCCTCTTGTCCTATTACTTGGGGATGGAGGTCAATCGGAGAGAAGGGGTGACTACACTTTGTCGAGTGCATATACTATAAAAATTCTTGAGCAAGCTGGTATGAAAGGATGCAATCCTTGTCATGTTCCTATGGAGAACAAGTCAAGTGAGCAAGAATGATAAGTCCCCACCTGTTGATACAACGAAATGCAGGAATATAATTGGGAGCCTGAGATATTTGGTGAACACTAGACCAGATATTGCTTATTCAGTTGGTATTGTAAGTAGATACATGGAGGCACCAAAGACAAGTCAACTTGGGCAGCGGTGAAAGCAGATACTCGGTACCTAGGCTGATGCTGTAAGGTATGGTGCGGAGATATATGAGATCAAGCACTTGAACCCAAGCTTACGGGATTCGGTGACACTTGATCCGGCCGGTGATATAGATGATAGAAAAAAATCTTGGTGGCTCAGATTATTCTTCTTGGGCATGAATTTGGTCACGTGGGTGTCACGAAACAAAGAGTGGTTGCTCTATCGTCATGTGAGGCCGAGTACATTGCAAGTGCAAATGCAGCTGTCGTAGGTATTTGGCTCAATGAGGTTGTTGGGAGAAGCTGCTTTGGGCATTCAGGGCTCAAAAGGTCGATCTCCTTGTTGATAACAAATCTGCCATAGCTTTGAGCAAGAATCCTGTTCATCATGATCGAAGCAAGCACATAGATACTAGGTATCATTTTGTCGAGAATGTGTTGAGAATGGCAGCATTGACATTGATCATGTGAGCACTCGAGAACCAGTTGGCTGATATTCCGTCGAAGGCATTAGCAAAGGTCGATTCATAGAGTTGAGGCAACAGTAGGGAGTAATTGATGTGCGGCCGGGATTAGGGGTGATTGTTAGCTGAATCCCGTGCACGTTCGCATTAGCATTCTTGTAATTTAGGCAATGCATGTTTCCAATTATGTAATAGCTAGCTGCATGATAGGAAGCGGTGTAGCACCGAACCGTGCTACGTTCACGGTCTGGTGACCAGGTCTTCCGCCACGCACGTATGACAAACGACCCAGCGCTTCGTAGCGGGCATGGCGCAGCGTCTTGCTTGAGGCGTGGCGGGGATATCGGATCTAGCAATCATGTAAACACCGTATGAATAAAGAGATGAGAACAACCCGAAAAGGGCCGCAACGTTCAGGCGGCGAAAACTGAAACTCTCGTGTGTGTGTGTGTGTGTCGTGGCGGCGTCGTGCGAGGTGAGTGATCGCCGGCCAATGCCAATCGCCGTCGGGCATCCCACTCGGGAGCCGCGCCAACAGCCTCATCCTCTTCGACCTCGTCCGCCCAGAACGACAAGAGCAAGAGCCGGGCTCCATGGCTGGGGTGGGCGGTGCCACCACGCCGTCAGCGGCGATAATGTGCAGTGGGCGCTTGGGGCGGAGTAGCCACCCGGCGGCGGGCGAGGCGAGCAGACTCTCTCTCGCACTGCACAAGTGTATTCTTTGAAACGAATTGTTCAGCCAATGTCAAATCCATGTAAAAACTGAATCATGAAACTCAAGATGAATGGGCACCAAAATGATCTGCATTATTATTCTCTCTTAGAAGAGCTTCTCGTCATCAGTCTTAGCTCCTATAAAGTGTATCCTCATGAACTAGACTGAAATTATTTCAGAACATCGGCACGACAGAGTGATTTCTCATCAGAGATTATTACAAAAGACTACCTTATGCATCCTGGTTCATCTTCTTGGGTGCAACAGCTTCAATGGCAGTGCCTAGAGGCCATGCTGCCCCAACGTAGAACTCCCCATACTTCACTCTAGACACCAAAGTAATCTCCCTCGTTGGAGCCAAACCTGTGTAAACCACATTTAATTAATTGGTTTGTTCCAAATACCTGAGTGTCAATTGTTGAGCGAATATCGACCATCCGACATGGAGATTTTCCTGATATCTAAACATGCATTTTATCTGCACTTACCAAAGCCATCTACAAGCAATGTGTACTGGTAGATGAGATCCATGCATATGTATGGCACATCATAGAGATCAGGGTACCCTGCTTTGGCTTCATCGGCGCTCAGCAAACAAACTTTCTCTGCAGCAGCTTTGAATGCCGATGGGGTGGACTTCACGCTGGGTGCCTCACTGTCAATGAAGCCAACCTGCAAAGTGAGTCATGTGAATCATTGGTTGATGCTCAAACTCCATTTTCAACATCTCTGGTAGTTGTGAAGGTTTATATATACATGATCAGGAGTTGCTAACTTATATTATATATACCTGTGAAGCCTTGTCAAAGAAGAAAGATGCAACGTAGAGATCGTCCTGGCCAGCTCCACCGCCTCCGTTCCAGACGCCGTTAAAGGTGCAGTTCTTTGCTTTACATGGTGCACTCAGGTTTAGTGCCTTTACTATGTCTTCTCTGCACTTATCATACACTGCGCCTTCAGGTGACGCCGTTGCGTCATAGTCCTTCCCATTGTAGCTGTATGTACCTTAATGAATGATATGATAGCAAAGTCTGCTAGTTACTGGAAAAACGATGAATTGATAAACAAGAAGGAGGCTGATTATGCATGTATGCCAGCATACCACTGAACCCACGCAATACGCATTGGCTAAATGGCCCATTCTTTGCCTTCAGGATCTCTACTCGAACAGCAGACATGCCGTAGTACAAGTAACTGCAGAGGTAAACAAGGAAGATTACTTGCATTGGTCACAAACCAGAGCATACATGATTAGTTCATGATTTGATACAGAAAACCTTCATCATGGTTTAATAATTATTTTACTGAATCGTCATGGTTTGACGATTATTACTGTAATGTAAAAAACTGCAAACACTAAACGATGTAGTAAGCGCCATCATATACTCTTTCCAACAAAATGTAAAAGTTATTGAAAGCTAGGCTAGGTAAGTTAAAGTTTGAACATAATGTTTGCTAAACCTGTGAACATAGAGGGGTATAATCTTTTCCCTTGAGGTACTCCTTTGTAATATATGGATCCTTCCCATCAGGCACAGCTGGAGCATTTGCAGCAGCACTCGTGGAAATGGCATATGCCATTTGCACTGATCCACCTCCCAAATCGATCACACCAACCGTCTTCGAGTAGTCCCCTCCCAATTTACCTAGTAGATAATTCAGAGCAACCTACAACACATACATGTGCCACATGCATCATACTTTACAAGCTGAGTACACGAGATATATTACACATTTTTCCTGACAAAAAAAAACAAGGAAATTAGTAGATAACACAGAAGTTAGGAATAATGTACATACCCATAGGTAAGATCCTTCTTGAGTTCCCTCGAGAACAGTGATCCATTTGGGATTGTACTGGAATTTGCTCTTGGTGTGGACAAGATCTCGGACCTGCATTTAGAAAAAAATTAAGAAAAAGAAAACTTTGTATATATCTAGAATACACACAAGGCATAATTTGGTTAGTAAGATGGTAAGCTACCGCTTCAAGAATCTCCTCTGCCTTCTCGTCTCCAATTAGTCTTAGACCAGCTGTTGCCTGCAATTTTTTATGGAAACACTTCAGTTCGAGACCGAACAGGACTTTCAATAGAGTGACAGGTCTATTGAAACATGGACAACTACTAAATGTATATGGAGGAGGTCCTGAGATTTTCTTTTCACTAGATGATGAACTTAGATGAAGAAAACAATTTATTACCCCAAGTTTGAGTGGAGTATTTTTCTGAAGCCTGGGAGGGACAATCTCCTTAGCCTGCTCAAGAAGGGGGAGTATAAATTTGCAGCCTCTTGAGGTTTCCCCGCAAATGAGCTCAGCCCGGGCTTTATCTGCATCATCAACAAGTCACAAACATGGACACGTAGTAATTCATCAATAATCCACTCAGTAACTTTGCTTTGCATATAAAGAGGGCAAATGAAAGAAATGTTGTTTCAAATTTATTTTCCGTCTTTCTTATTCTTATCTGTTATTGCTAAAGTGTACACCAGCATCCAAATTTGAGGACCATGTGAGGACCCCAACAGGCCACATGCTGTGTGAGCCCCTTGTATATCGGCGTTCAGCATAATAAGGATAAGGTCCACCACCAACCGGTTACAAGCTTTTACTGGGGTGTTGGCACGTTTTCGGGATGCGGCCACATACGGTCATCATGCACTGTTCGTGTTCTTCCGTTGCATTATTGTCACTTGTTTTTTAAAGTCAAATATTGTTCACTCTTGTTGAGTCTATATTTCCTTTCTGAAGCTGAAGTGAAGTGGTAACTACAACTGAGCACCTACATACCTTGGAGAAGAACTCGATGTCGCCGCCGACGGGGACGAGGTCGAGCTCCTTGTCGAACTTGAAGACGTGAACACGGCTGCCCGTGCTCCCAGCGTCGAAGATGACGGCGTACCTCCCCGCTGGTTGTCCCCTCGAGACCGCCTCCTCCACCGCCGGCGACTGCTCGGCGGCGGCGACGCTGCCCTTTCGCCCAAGAACGACGCTGCTGCTTCCAGAGGCAGCGGAGACGACGAGTGGAAGACGAGAAGAAGGCAGCAACGCTGCCGGCGAAGAGGCGAACCATTGCCACTGCCACTGCAATGGCCAGTGGATGGAGCAACAGAAGGGAGGAGCCGTCGGCCACTCACTTGTCACTTCACTCGTGTCTGGATTATGAGCTGCAGCGTACGTTTCATGGCTTTATTCTTGATGGGGAGGAGCTTTGCAGGCTAGTACCTCATACATTTTCTTTTCCTCAGAGCAAACTTTTCTCAAGAGGTGGCGTAGTACTACCTACTGTGACACAAATTTCACAAGGGATGGGGTGCTAATCGAATAACTAGTGCTGCCAGTGCCCAGTGGAGACTTGGAGAGCTGTCGGTTGTTTCTGTCGTTTGTCCAATTCGAGCACGTGCACACACATATATATTCTTTATTCGAACAATACGTGCACATATATAAACCACAAGTTTTGTCTGGGGAGGTTCATAATATATATATAGTTTCAAAGAGAGGTTCGCATTATATAAGTTTCACTCACATATATAAACTCGTGCTGGTTTAAGTCGTGTTGGCACGATTCCACTTTATCAGTGAAGCTATTCTTCTTCTTTTTCTTTTTTGCTTCAGCTCAGCTCTATAATTAGAGTTGTTTTGATAAATTGTTGACAAAACAGCTCAATATATGGAACTCATTAAAATATGCTCACACGAGAATCCCTTACTGGATCCACGAGGAGCAAGGTGGAGCGGAGGTAAATCTACCATTTTAGCTCCCACCTTATACCAATCCTTTGTGAGAGCAAATTTTAAAAGACTCCTTAAGTGGAACTGTTTTTGTTTTACCCTATTTGACACAAACTAGCTCCAAAACAGCTCTATGAGCTAATGGTGGAGCTATGTCAAACAGGACCTCATTGTAGTAACTCTCGTTTTGGTGGACACTTAACACACAATCCAACTTCTGATCACAAAGACATGAACCTTATAATCTCAACACTGCATCTTTTATAGTTACCAACAGTCACGGCTGCTCGATTAACAGCGCTATACAAAGGCTAATCCAAGAACACAAGTAAGAATAAGAAAAAAGTCATGATTTTTCATTTCTTCAAGGCAACATATCGGTGCAAACCAAGTAACTTGTGAAAACTTAGAAACTACCGATTATGGACACGGATGTCAATCCAATGGATGGGGTGAGAGGCGGTATGATTTTGCCCTTAAGCTCACCACCTGCGGCTTTTTTTCAAAAAAAAAAATCCCTGCCCCTCTGTGCAAATTCACCGTCGAGGCTGCGCCGCTTCCAGGTGATCGCATCTCGTCGCCTCAGCCCTCTCATGTACAGAGAGACTGCGCCGCCCCAGATCCGGGAGTTAAAAGGGTGTGTTTAGTTACGCTAAATTTAGAAATTTAGCTACCGTACCATTTTCGTTTTCATTTGGTAATTAGTGTTCAATCATGAATTAATTAGGCTCAAAAGCGTTAAATCTCGCGATTTCTAACAAAACTGTGCAATTAGTTTTTTTCGTACATATTTAATGTTCCAGTATACGTATCGTAAGATTCGATATGATGGCTACTGTAGAACTTTTTGGGAACTTTTTAAACTTAAACACGTACCAGTCCGCGCGTGTTCCAGGCTGACAGAGATGACAGAGACGACTGACAGGCTGATAGCTACGCCCCAGGTCCGGGAGTTAAGGTTTAGTACCAAAAAAATTTGTCAAATTTTTTAATTCACAATCATCATAAATCTTGAACGCGTAGGCATTAAATATAAATAAAAATAAAACTAATTACATGGTTTAGACGAAGAATTCACGAGATGAATTTTTTTAAGCCTAATTAAATTTATGATTAGATATTAATTCTTAAATAACAACGAAAAAGTGCTCGGTGCATTTTGTAAACATTTTCGTCGTCTAAACAGCCCTAAAATAGTCCGCGCGTGTTCCAGGCTGACAGAGATGACAGAGACGACTGACAGGCCGATAGCTACTCCTACAGCCTACAGGGATCCGGCCGGCATCCAGGACAAAGTGCTGCCTGCCTGCCTGCCAAAAGGCCTGGCCGTCGTCAGTGCAGGATCAAGCTCACAGTATATAAAAAGAGGTGATGCCCGGTGCGTGTTTAGTTCATGAATTTTGGAATTTGAGCTACGGTGATCTTTTTGTTTTTTATTCGACGATTAATATTTAATTATAGACTAATTGGGTTTAAAACATTAGTCTGCGTGATTTCCAACCAAATTATACAATTAGTTTTTTTCTATCTATATTTAATCTTGCTTCACTCGTATCGTAAGATTCGATGTGATACTCTTTTGTAGACTTTTGAAAACTTTTGGAAACTAAAAGCGCAGCCCCAATTGCCCACGCCCTGCGTGGAAACATGTGACTATTTTAGCCGCCGCCCAGTGCCTAGCAGGTCTCTCGGCGTACTCCCTCAGATATAGGATTTAGAAGCCGTTTAGGACATAATTGTGCTTATCAAGGAGTCATTAATTAGAAGGTATTCTTCTATGTTTACCCTTATTAAATAGGACTACGGGTATCCTCAAGACAACAATCATCGTGGCTTTCGATTGGTTGGCGGCCCGTCTGGAGGCTGTGGCGAGGTTCGAATCCTTGGTGGCCGCATTTTTTGAGTTCTTTGGAGTATTAGCGTCCAGGAGGCCTGCTGGAGTATTAGCGAGCAGCGACTTAATGATGCCGCCCGATCCCGGCAGCGGCGAGGCAAAGCAGTCAAACTCACGCCCGCTTTGGCGACTTCCTTTGCTGCGCGTGACTATCTTCCCGAAACGACTTCTAAATCCTATCTGGGAGGAGTATTTTTTAACTCCTGGACTGGGGTGGTTGTGAGTCTCTGGCGGCGTAGGGCTTGAGGCGACAGGATGTGAATCACTGAGTGCAGGCGCGAGACCTCGTGATGAATTTACGAGAGGAGGGGAGCAGGATTTTTTGAAAAAAAAAGCGGAGGCGGGGAGCTTAAAAAGCAAAAATCGTGTAACCTCTCACCCCATCTATTGGATTGACATCTGTGTCCCTAATCGGTGGTTTCTAAATTTTCACAAGTTGCTTAGTTTGCACGATATGTTGCCTTTCTTCAATGGGTCATGATTGATGCCCATAAGGATGGTCGCGTCATAGATAAATAAAAGGTATGGACAAGAGAGTTAATGTATTTGAGAACATATCAAACAATTGGCCTTTTGGTTTCACTTGAAATGATGAAACCAACAAATAAACTCCATGACACAAGATACCGAAAAGGCATGTTACACCATATATAGCCACCATCTCCCATTTCCATGAATTGCTCTTATATCTTTATGAAATCATGTACTGGCTTGAAAATCAATTTTAGTAAAAAGCAAGGTGGTTGTGATTAATGATTATAACAACTGGGATCATCAATATGTTAATCTAGTTAAGCTGTCAAGTTGGCATCTTCTTTTGAAATATCTCGGAGTGCCTATGAGCCCAAGTTGACTACACATCATTGATTGGCTCCCACTTAAAGAGAAAAAAAAAAAAAAAGGCTGAGGCGAGAACGTACGAAGACGGACATAGGTAGCCAAGTAGGGTTGGTGCACAGTGGTGAAAGAGCCGATCGGCGTAAGCGGCGTATGCCATAGTGAAGAAGCCAAGCTCGAGGAAGAAACAACTCTGGTTTCTTTAGTAGTTAGATAGCAAGCCCAAAAGCGGCGTGTTAGAGTTAGGTGAATTTGGGGAATTAGAACTCTTGTAGCACTTTCGTTTTATTTGGCAATTAGTGTTCAATCATGGACTAATTAGGTTCAAAAGCGTTAAGTCTCGTAATTTCAATCAAATCTGCATGCAATTAGTTTTTTCATCTACATCTAATGCTCCATACACGTATCATAAGATTCGATGTTATGGAAAAATGGACCCTTAGCCCATTTTACTTTGGATTTTAGTGTTTGATGACCAACAAAACCAAATTAGACTAATGAATTTGCAAATGTTTGTTTTGTAGTC
>CAJGYO010000655.1:0-48800 GCA_904845875.1 Miscanthus lutarioriparius | reverse complement strand
CAGCCACTCAAACGTGCCAGTTGTGACTAGAACGTGACAAGAACTCGAAACTCTAAAGGACTAAAACTAAGACCAGCAAATTGACACAACCGATGCAACCGACGACTCAACAAGCCCTAACTAGGTAGCACTAGCCTTGGCCCAAAGGTTTATAGGATTGCAGGAAACTAATCTACTATTTTTTTTGCTTTTCTGGACTGTAGGAAAAATAAAAACAGCGAAGAATTGCAAGTCTCTCACCGATAAACCTTGCTCTGATTACCAATTGATAAGAACCCGCTAGGGTTTGTGGACGATCTTTCGATGAGAGGCGTGAGATAACTCGATTTGGTGGATGGAGATGACGTTCACGGCTCGACTACAGCCTTCCAAGACTGCACCTTAGCAACCGATACACCACCTCCAAAGGCCGTCACGATCTTGTGGAGCGTGACAACCAGCCACTAGGGCTCCTGTCCTGCAAGCAATCGAAGAACTAGCAAGAACAAGGAAACAAGCACTGAATTTGCAAGATGAAATTGAAAACCTCAAACTGAATCTTATTATGAGTGGGGTTCCGAAGACAAGGAGACGGGCGGCTGGATCAGCACGCGCGCCTACAAGCAAGTACCAAAGGCTAAACTTGATCTAAACAAAACCCCAGTGTCTTGGCGGCGGCCAAAGGGTATATAACATGGGGTGGACGACCAACAAGCTGTTTGGGTCGTACTCCAACCCTAAGACACGTCCCTAATGGACCCTAAGACGATACACAGCCCATTGGACTAAAATAAGGTGACGCAGCACCCTGGACATAAAGACCTCTCGACGGTAATTGAATAATTGCCGATGCTGCCGAACAGATATGGACGTGGAACTGGTTCCATATGAAAGTAGACTTGATAAGCTTTCCAACAAGTCCTAAAGCGTCCGAATCCAACTCCGTATGCAACCGTGGTGATGGTCACAAGTTGGTGCCTTTCTGCAGTCCGAATCCAGCCATCGCGAATCCTTCTCCCTTTCGGTCTTCTCCTTGGTTCCTAATCAAAACAAGAGTGCACGCGTTTCCAAGATCTAAACAAGATGGACAGGAGCTCAAGAGGCAACTCAATTGATGATTAATTTTACGAGCACGAGCACGAGTAAGAGGACCAGCGATAGGTACTGGTGTCGGCGCGGATGCGTCGTTGGTGTTGATGTCCTCATCAGAGATTCCACATGACCCACATCACGTAGGAGTTCCATCTGGCACGTCCAAAACAATTTCTAACCCTATGGTACGTTCAGCGCAAACCGTGCACCTATCTACATCAAGACTAGCACTATCTCCAAACGGACCGAAACGAGCTTCCACATGAGGCTCGTCACCTCGGAGTTCCATCGTTTGCATCCAAAACGATTTCTGAGCCTATGGTACGTTCCGTGCAAATCTTGCACCTATCTTGAGTCATGATTAGCACTATCTCCAAACTGACTGAGAACGAGTTTCGACTTGAGCCTCGTCACTTAGGAGTACCATCGGGTGCATCCAAAACGATTTTTAAGCCTATGGTATGTTTGGCGCAAACTGTGCACCTATCTTGCACCGATACTAACACCATGTCCAAACGGATCAAAACGAGATTCGACAAGACCAACTCACCTAGGAGTTGCATCGGGTGCATCCAAAACAATTTCTAAGCCTATGGTACGTTTGACACAAACCGTGCACCTATCTACGTCAGCAATATCTCCTAATGGACCGAAACTAGCTTCCACTTGAGCCTCGTCACGTAAGAGTACCATCGGGTGTGTCCAAAATGATTTCTGAGCCTATGATACATTTGGCGCAGACCATGCACCTATGTTGCATCGACGCTAACACCGCCTCCGAACGGACGAAAACGAGATTCCACATGACCCACGTCACCTAGAAGTTCCATCGGTGCGTCCAAAACGATTTTCGAGCCGATGGTACGCTCGCGCAAACCGCGCACCTTTCTTGCGTCCAAGACTAGTACTATCTCTAAACAGACCGAAACGAAGTGCACGTGAGCCTCATCACCTAGGAGTACCTTCGATGCATCCAAAACGGTTTCTGAGCCTATGGTACGTTTGGCACAAACCATGCACATATCTTGCACCGACTCTAACACCATCTGCAAACGAACCGAAACGTGATTCGACATGGCCCGTGTCTCCTAGGAGTTCCATCGGGTGCGTCCAAAATGATTTCCGAGCCTATGGTACGTTCCGTGCAAACCGTGCACCTATCTTGAGTCAAGATTTGCACTATCTCCAAACGGACCAAACGAAGCTTCCGCTTTGAGCCTCGTCACCTAGGGAGTACCATCTGGTGCGTCCAAAATGATTTCTGAGCCAAGGTATGTTTGGCGCAAACCGTGCACCTATCATGCAGCGACACTAACACCGTCTCCAAATGGATCGAAACGAGATTCGACATGACCCACATCACGTAGGAGTTCCATCAGGCACGTCCAAAACAATTTCTAAGCCTATGGTATGTTCAGCGCAAACCGTGCACCTATCTACATCAAGACTAGCACTATCTCAAACGGACCGAAACGAGCTTCAACATGAGGCTCGTCACCTAGGTGTACCATCGGGTGTGCACAAAACGATTTCTGAACCTATGGTACGTTTGGCACAAATCATGCACCTATCTTGTACCGACACTAACACCGTCCCCAAACAGACTGAAACAAGATTCCACATGACCCCGTCACCTCGGAGTTCCATCGTTTGCATCCAAAACAATTTCTGAGCCTATGGTACGTTCGGTGCAAATCTTGCACCTATCTTGAGTCATGATTAGCACTATCTCCAAACTGACTGAGAACGAGTTTCCACTTGAGCCTCGTCACTTAGGAGTACCATCGGGTGCATCCAAAACGATTTCTAAACCTATGGTATGTTTAGCGCAAACTGTGCACCCATCTTGCACCGATACTAACACCATGTCCAAACGGTTCAAAACGAGATTCGACATGACCCACTCACCTAGGAGTTGCATCGGGTGCATCCAAAACAATTTCTAAGCTTATGGTACATTTGGCACAAACCATGCAACTATCTGCGTCAGCAATATCTCCTAACGGACCGAAACAAGCTTTCACTTGAGCCTCGTCACGTAGGAGTACCATCGGGTGTGTCCAAAACGATTTCTGAGCCTATGATACATTTGGCGCAGACCATGCACCTATGTTGCACTGACGCTAACAGCGTCTCCAAACGGACAGAAACGAGATTCCACATGACCCACGTCACCTAGAAGTTCCATCGGGTGCGTCCAAAACGATTTTCGAGCCGATGGTACGTTCGGCGCAAACCGTGCACCTATCTTGCGTCAAGACTAGTACTATCTCTAAACAGACCGAAACGAGTGTGCACGTGAGCCTTGTCACCTAGGAGTACCATCGGTGCATCCAAAACGGTTTCTGAGCCTATGGTACGTTTGGCGCAAACCAAGCAACTATCTTGCACCGACACTAACACCATCTCCAAACGAACCGAAATGTGATTCGACAAGGCCCGTGTCTCCTAGGAGTTCCATCGGGTGCGTCCAAAACGATTTCCGAGCCTATGCTACGTTCCGCGCAAACCGTGCACCTATCTAGAGTCAAGATTAGCACTATCTCCAAACGGACCGAAACAAGCTTCCATTTGAGCCTCGTCACCTAGGAGTACAATCTGGTGCGTCCAAAATGATTTCTGAGCCATGGTATGTTTGGCGCAAACCGTGCACCTATCATGCAGCGACACTAACACCGTCTCCAAACAGATCGAAACAAGATTCGACATGACCCACATCACGTAGGAGTTCCATTGGGCACGTGCAAAACAATTTCTAAGCCTATGGTGACGTTCCGCGCAAACCGTGCACCTATCTTGAGTCAAGATTAGCACTATCTCCAAACGGACCGAAACGAGCTTCCACTGGAGCCTCGTCACATAGGAGTACCATCGGGTGCGTCCAAAACAATTTCTGAGCCTATGATACATTTGGCGCAGACCATGCACCTATGTTGCACTGACGCTAACAGCGTCTCCAAACGGACAGAAACGAGATTCCACATGACCCACGTCACCTAGAAGTTCCATCGGGTGCGTCCAAAACGATTTTCGAGCCGATGGTACGTTCGGCGCAAACCGTGCACCTATCTTGCGTCAAGACTAGTACTATCTCTAAACAGACCGAAACGAGTGTGCACGTGAGCCTTGTCACCTAGGAGTACCATCGGTGCATCCAAAACGGTTTCTGAGCCTATGGTACCTTTGGCGCAAACCATGCAACAATCTTGCACCGACACTAACACCATCTCCAAACGAACCGAAACGTGATTCGACATGACCTGTGTCACCTAGGAGTTCCATCGGGTGCGTCCAAAATGATTTCCGAGCTATGGTACGTTCTGCGCAAACCGTGCACCTATCTTGAGTCAAGATTTGCAGTATCTCCAAACGGACCGAAAGGAGCTTCCGTTTGAGCCTCGTCACCTAGGAGTACCATCTGGTGCGTCCAAAATGATTTCTGAGCCATGCTATGTTTGGCGCAAACCGTGCACCTATCATGCAGCGACACTAACACCGTCTCCAAACGGATCGAAACGAGATTCGACATGACCCACATCACGTAGGAGTTCCATCGGGCACGTCCAAAACAATTTCTAAGCCTATGGTACGTTCAGCGCAAACCGTGCACCTTTCTACATCAAGACTAGCACTATCTCCAAACGGACCGAAACGAGCTTCCACATGAGGCTCATCACCTAGGAGTACCATCGGGTGTGTACAAAACGATTTCTGAACCTATGGTACGTTTGGCGCAAACCATGCACCTATCTTGCACCGACACTAACACCGCTCCAAACACACTGCTGAACGAGATTCCACTTGACCCCGTCACCTCGAGTTCCATCGTTTGCATCCAAAATGATTTCTAAGCCTATGAGTACGTTGGTGCAAATCTTGCACCTATCTTGAGTCATGATTAGCACTATCTCCAAACTGACTGAGAACGAGTTTCCACTTGAGCCTCGTCACTTAGGAGTACCATCGGGTGCATCCAAAACGATTTCTAAGCCTATGGTATGTTTGGCGCAAACTGTGCACCTATCTTGCACCGATACTAACACCATGTCCAAACGGATCAAAACAACATTCAACATGACCCACTCACCTAGGAGTTGCATCGGGTGCATCCAAAACAATTTCTCAGCCTATGGTACGTTTGGCACAAACCGCACCTATTCATGTCGACAATATGTCCTAACGGACAGAAACAAGATTCCACTTGAGCTTCATCACGTAGGAGTACCATCGGGTGTGTCCAAAACGATTTCTGAGCCTATGATACATTTGGCGCAGACCATGCACCTATGTTGCACTAACACTAACACCGTCTCCAAACGGATCGGAACGAGATTCCACATGACCCACATCACGTAGGAGTTCCATCGGGCACGTCCAAAACAATTTCTAAGCCTATGGTACGTTCAGCGCAAACCGTGCACCTATCTACATCAAGAATAGCACTATCTCCAAACGGACCAAAACGAGCTTCCACATGAAGCTCGTCACCTCGGAGTTCCATCGTTTGCATCCAAAACGATTTCTGAGCCTATGGTACGTTCGGTGCCAATCTTGCACCTATCTTGAGTCATGATTAGCACTATCTCCAAACTGACTGAGAACGAGTTTCCACTTGAGCCTCGTCACTTAGGAGTACCATCGGGTGCATCCAAAACGATTTCTAAGCCTATGGTATGTTTGGCGCAAACTGTGCACCTATCTTGCACCGATACTAACACCATGTCCAAACGGATCAAAATGAGATTCGACATGACCCACTCACCTAGGAGTTGCATCGGGTGCATCCAAAACAATTTCAAAGCCTATGGTATGTTTGGCACAAACCGTGCACCTATCTGCGTCAGCAATATCTCCTAACGAACCGAAACTAGCTTCCACTTGAGCCTCGTCACGTAGGAGTACCATCGGGTGTGTCCAAAACGATTTCTGAGCCTATGATACATTTGGCACAGACCATGCACCTATGTTGCACTGACGCTAACACCGTCTCCAAACGGACAGAAACGAGATTCCACATGACCCACATCACGTACGAGTTCCATCGGGCACGTCCAAAACAATTTCTAAGCCTATGGTACGTTCAGCGCAAACCGTGCACCTATCTACATCAAGACTAGCACTATCTCCAAACGGACCGAAACGAGCTTCCACATGAGGCTCATCACCTAGGAGTACCATCGGGTGTGTACAAAACGATTTCTGAACCTATGATACGTTTGGCACAAACCATGCACCTATCTTGCACCGACACTAACACCGTCTCCAAACAGACTGAAACGAGATTCCACATGACCCAGTCACCTCGGAGTTCCATCGTTTGCATCCAAAACGATTTCTGAGCCTCTGGTACGTTCGGTGCAAATCTTGCACCTATCTTGAGTCATGATTAGCACTATCTCCAAACTGACTAAGAACGAGTTTCCACTTGAGCCTCGTCACTTAGGAGTACCATCTGGTGCATCCAAAATGATTTCTAAGCCTATGGTATGTTTGGCGCAAACTGTGCACCTATCTTGCACCGATACAAACACCATGTCCAAACGAATCAAAACGAGATTCGACATGACCCACTCACCTAGGAGTTGCATCGGGTGCATCCAAAACAATTTCTCAGCCACTGGTACGTTTGGCACATACCGTGCACCTATCTGCGTCAGCAATATCTCCTAACGGACCGAAACAAGCTTCCACTTGAGCCTCGTCACGTAGAAGTACCATCGGGTGTGTCCAAAACGATTTCTGAGCCTATGATACATTTGGCGCAGACCATGAACTTATGTTGCACTGACGCTAACACCGTCTCCAAACGGACAGAAACGAGATTCCACATGACCCACATCACGTAGGAGTTCCATCGGGCACGTCCAAAACAATTTCTAAGCCTATGGTACGTTCAGCGCAAACCGTGCACCTATCTACATCAAGACTAGCACTATCTCCAAACGGACCAAAACGAGCTTCCACATGAGGCTCGTCACCTCGGAGTTCCATCCTTTACATCCAAAACGATTTCTGAGCCTATGGTACGTTCGGTGCAAATCTTGCACCTATCTTGAGTCATGATTAGCACTATCTCCAAACTGACTGAGAACGAGTTTCCACTTGAGCCTCGTCACTTAGGAGTACCATCGGGTGCATCCAAAACGATTTCTAAGCCTATGGTATGTTTGGCGCAAACTGTGCACCTATCTTGCACCGATACTAGCACCATGTCCAAACAGATCAAAACGAGATTTAACATGACCCACTCACCTAGGAGTTGCATCGGGTGCATCCAAAACAATTTCTCAGCCACTGGTACGTTTGGCACATACCGTGCACCTATCTGCGTCAGCAATATCTCCTAACGGACCGAAACAAGCTTCCACTTGAGCCTCGTCACGAAGGAGTACCATCGGGTGTGTCCAAAACAATTTCTGAGCCTATGATACATTTGGCGCAGACCATGCACCTATGTTGCACTAACGCTAACACTGTCTCCAAACGGACAGAAACGAGATTCCACAAGGCCCACGTCACCTAGAAGTTCCATCGGGTGCGTCCAAAACGATATTCGAGCCTATGGTACGTTCGGCGCAAACCGTGCAACTTTCTTGCGTCAAGACTAGTACTATCTCTAAATAGACCGAAACGAGCGTGCACGTGAGCCTCGTCACCTAGGAGTACCTTCGATGCATCCAAAACGGTTTCTGAGCCTATGGTACGTTTGCCGCAAACCATGCAACTATCTTCCACCGACTCTAACACCATCTCCAAACGAACCGAAACGTGATTCGACATGACCCGTGTCACCTAGGAGTTCCATCGGGTGCGTCCAAAACGATTTCCGTGCCTATGGTACGTTCCGCGCAAACCGTGCACCTATCTTGAGTCAAGATTTGCACTGTCTCCAAATGGACCAAAACGAGCTTCCGTTTGAGCCTCGTCAGCTAGGAGTACCATCTGGTGTGTCCAAAATGATTTCTGAGCCATGGTATGTTTGGCGCAAACCGTGCACCTATCATGCAGCGACACTAACACCGTCTCCAAACGGATCGAAACGAGATTCGACATGACCCACATCACGTAGGAGTTCCATCGGGCATGTCCAAAACAATTTCTAAGCCTATGGTGACGTTCCACACAAACCGTGCACCTATCTTGAGTCAAGATTAGCACTGTCTCCAAACGGACCGAAACGAGCTTCCACTTGAGCCTCGTCACGTAGGAGTACCATTGGGTGCGTCCAAAACGACTTCTGTGCCTATGATACATTTGGCGCAGACCATGCACCTATGTTGCACTGACACTAACACCGTCTCCAAACGGACAGAAACGAGATTCCACATGACCCACATCACGTAGGAGTTCCATCGGACACGTCCAAAACAATTTCTAAGCCTATGGTACGTTCAGCGCAAACCGTGCACCTATCTACATCAAGAGTAGCACTATCTCCAAACGGACCGAAACGAGCTTCCACATGAGGCTCGTCACCTAGGAGTACCATCGGGTGCGTCCAAAACAATTTCTGAGCCTATGATACATATGGCGCAGACCATGCACCTATGTTGCACTGACACTAACACCGTCTCCAAACGGACAGAAACGAGATTCCACATGACCCACATCACGGAGGAGTTCCATCGGGCACGTCCAAAACAATTTCTAAGCCTATGGTACGTTCAGCGCAAACCGTGCACCTATCTACATCAAGACTAGCACTATCTCCAAACGGACCGAAACGAGCTTCCACATGAGGCTCGTCACCTCGGAGTTCCATCGTTTGCATCCAAAACGATTTCTGAGCCTATGGTACGTTCGGTGCAAATCTTGCACCTATCTTGAGTCATGATTAGCACTATCTCCAAACTGACTGAGAACGAGTTTCCACTTGAGCCTCGTGAATTAGGAGTACCATCGGGTGCATCCAAAACAATTTCTAAGCCTATGGTATGTTTGGCGAAAACTGTGCACCTATCTTGCACCGATACTAACACCATGTCCAAACAGATCAAAACGAGATTCGACTTGACCCACTCACCTAGGAGTTCCATCGGTGCGTCCAAAATAATTTCCGAGCTATGGTAATGCGTTCTGCAAAACCGCACACCTATCTTGAGTCAAGATTTGCAGTATCTCCAAACGGACCGAAAGGAGCTTCCGTTTGAGCCTCGTCACCTAGGAGTACAATCTGCAGTGCGTCCAAAATGATTTCTGAGCCATGCTATGTTTGGCGCAAAACCGTGCACCTATCATGCAGCGACAACTCGACACCGTCTCCAAACGGATCGAAACAAGATTCGACATGACCCACATCACGTAGGAGTTCCATCGGGCACGTCCAAAACAATTTCTAAGCCTATGGTACGTTCAGCGCAAACCGTGCACCTTTCTACATCAAGACTAGCACTATCTCCAAACGGACCGAAACGAGCTTCCACATGAGGCTCATCACCTAGGAGTACCATCGGGTGTGTACAAAACGATTTCTGAACCTATGGTACGTTTGGCGCAAACCATGCACCTATCTTGCACCGACACTAACACCGTCTCCAAACAGACTGAAACAAGATTCCACATGACCCCGTCACCTCGGAGTTCCCTTGTTTGCATCTAAAACGATTTCTAAGCCTATGGTACGTTCGGTGCAAATCTTGCACCAATCTTGAGTCATGATTAGCACTATCTCCAAACTGACTGAGAACGAGTTTCCACTTGAGCCTCGTCACTTAGGAGTACCATCGGGTGCATCCAAAATGATTTCTAAGCCTATGGTATGTTTGGCCCAAACTGTGCACCTATCTTGCACCGATACTAGCACCATGTCCAAACAGATCAAAACGAGATTTAACATGACCCACTCACCTAGGAGTTGCATCGGGTGCATCCAAAACAATTTCTAAGCCTATGGTACGTTTGGCACAAACTGTGCACCTATCTGCGTCAGCAATATCTCCTAACACACCGAAACAAGCTTCCACTTGAGCCTCGTCACATAGGAGTACCATCGGGTGTGTCCAAAATGATTTCTGAGCCTATGATACATTTGGCGCAGACCATGCACCTATGTTGCACTGACACTAACACCGTCTCCAAACGGACAGAAACGAGATTCCACATGACCCACATCACGTAGGAGTTCCATCGGGCACGTCCAAAACAATTTCTAAGCCTATGGTACGTTCAGCGCAAACTGTGCACCTATCTACATCAAGACTAGCACTATCTCCAAACGGACCGAAACAAGCTTCCACATGAGGCTCGTCACCTAGGAGTACCATCGGGTGTGTACAAAACGATTTCTGAACATATGATACGTTTGGCGCAAACCATGCACCTATCTTGCACCGACACTAACACCGTCTCCAAACGGACTGAAACGAGATTCCACATGACCCCGTGAACTCGGAGTTCCATCGTTCGCATCCAAAACGATTTCTGAGCCTATGGTACGTTCGGTGCAAATCTTGCACCTATCTTGAGTCATGATTAGCACTATCTCCAAACTGACTGACAACGAGTTTCCACTTGAGCCTCGTCACTTAGGAGTACCATCGGGTGCATCCAAAACAATTTCTAAGCCTATGGTATGTTTGGCGCAAACTGTGCACCTATCTTGCACCGATACTAACACCATGTCCAAACAGATCAAAACAAGATTCGACATGACCCACTCACCTAGGAGTTGCATCGGGTGCATCCAAAACAATTTCTAAGCCTATGGTACGTTTGGCACAAACTGTGCACCTATCTGCGTCAGCAATATCTCCTAACAGACCGAAACAAGCTTCGACTTGAGCCTCGTCACATAGGAGAACCATCGGGTGTGTCCAAAACGATTTCTGAGCCTATGATACATTTGGCGCAGACCATGCACCTATGTTGCACAGACGCTAACACCGTCTCCAAACGGACAGAAACAATATTCCACATGAGCCACATCACCTAGAAGTTCGATCGGGTGCGTCCAAAATGATTTCTGAGCCTATGGTACGTTCCGCGCAAACCGTGTACCTATCTTGAGTCAACATTAGCACTATCTCCAAACGGACCGAAACGAGCTTCCACCTGAGCCTCGTCACCTAGGAGTACCATCGGTGCATCCAAAACGGTTTCTGAGCCTACGGTACGTTTGGCGCAAACCATGCACCTATCTTGCACCGACACTAACACCGTCTCCAAACGAACTAAAACGTGATTTGATATGACCCGTGTGACCTTGGAGTTCCATCGGGTGCGTCCAAAATGATTTCCGAGCCTATGGTACGTTCCGCGCAAACCGTGCACCTAACTTGAGTCAAGATTAGCACTATCTCCAAACGGATCAAAACGAGCTTCCACTTGAGCCTCGTCACGTAGGAGTACCATCGGGTGCGTCCGAAACGAATTCTGAGCCTATGATACATTTGGCGCAGACCATGCAACTATGTTGCACTGACACAAACACCGTCTCCAAACGGACAGAAACGAGATTCCACATGACCCACATCACGTGGGAGTTCCATCAGGCACGTCCAAAACTAAGCCTATGGTACGTTCAGCGCAAACCGTGCACCTATCTACATCAAGACTAGCACTATCTCCAAACAGACCGAAACGAGCTTCCACATGAGGCTCGTCATCTAGGGGTACCATAGGATGTGTACAAAATGATTTCTGAACCTATGGTACGTTTGGCGCAAACCATGCACCTATCTGGCACCGACACTAACACCGTCTCCAAACGGACTGAAACGAGATTCCACATGACCCCGTCACCTCGGAGTTCCATCGTTTGCATCCAAAATGATTTCTTAGCCTATGGTACGTTCGGTGCAAATCTTGCACCTATCTTGAGTCATTATTAGCACTATCTCCAAACTGACTGAGAACGAGTTTCCACTTGAGCATCGTCACTTAGGAGTACCATCGGGTGCATCCAAAACGATTTCTAAGCCTATGGTATGTTTGGCGCAAACTGTGCACCTATCTTGCACCGATACTAACACCATGTCCAAACGGATCAAAACGAGATTCGACATGACCCACTCAACTAGGAGTTGCATCGGGTGCATCCAAAACAATTTCTAAGCCTATGGTACGTTTGGCACAAACCGTGCACCTATCTGCGTCAGCAATATCTCCTAACGGACCGAAACAAGCTTCCACTTGAGCCTCGTCACATAGGAGTACCATTGGGTGTGTCCAAAACGATTTCTGAGCCTATGATACATTTGGCGCAGACCATGCACCTATGTTGCACTGACGCTAACACCGTCTCCAAACCGACAGAAACGAGATTCCACATGACCCATGTCACCTAGAAGTTCCATCGGGTGCGTCCAAAATGATTTTCGAGCCTATGGTACGTTCGACGCAAACCGTGCACCTATCTTGCGTCAAGACTAGTACTATCTCTAAACAGACCGAAACGAGCGTGCACGTGAGCCTCGTCACCTAGGAGTACCATCGGTGCATCCAAAACGGTTTCTGAGCCTATGGTACGTTTGGCGCTAACCATGCAACTATCTCGCACCGACACTAACACCATCTCCAAATGAACCGAAACGTGATTCAACAAGACCCGTGTCACCTAGGAGTTCCATCGGGTGCGTCCAAAACGATTTCCGAGCCTATGGTACGTTCCGCGCAAACCGTGCACCTAACTTAAGTCAAGATTAGCACTATCTCTAAGCGGACCGAAACGAGCTTCCATTTGAGCCTCGTCACCTAGGAGTACCATCTGGTGCGTCCAAAATGATTTCTGAGCCATGGTATGTTTGGCGCAAACCATGCACCTATCATGCTGCGACACTAACACCGTCTCCAAACAGATCGAAACGAGATTCGACATAACCCACATCACGTAGGAGTTCCATCGGGCACGTCCAAAACAATTTCTAAGCCTATGGTACGTTTAGCGCAAACCATGCACCTATCTACATCAAGGCTAGCACTATCTCCAAACGGACCGAAACGAGCTTCCACATGAGGCTCGTCACCTAGGAGTACCATCGGGTGTGTACAAAACAATTTCTGAACCAATGGTACGTTTGGCGCAAACCATGCACGTATCTAACACCGTCCCCAAACGGACTGAAACAAGATTCCACATGAGCCCGTTCGGTGCAACTCGGAGTTCCATCGTTTGCATCCAAAACGATTTCTGAGCCTATGGTACGTTCGGTGCAAATCTTGCGCCTATCTTGAGTCATGATTAGCACTATCTCCAAACTTACTGAGAACGAGTTTCCACTTGAGCCTCGTCACTTAGGAGTACCATCGGTTGCATCCAAAAGGATTTCTAAGCCTATGGTATGTTTGGCGCAAACTGTGCACCTATCTTGCACCAATACTAACAACATGTCCAAACGGATCAAAACGAGATTCGACATGACCCACTCACCTAGGAGTTGCATCGGGTGCATCCAAAACAATTTCTAAGCCTATGGTATGTTTGGCACATACCGTCCACCTACCTGCATCAGCAATATCTCCTAACGGACCGAAACAAGCTTCCACTTGAGCCTCTCACGTAGGAGTACCATCGGGTGTGTCCAAAACGATTTCTGAGCCTATGATACATTTGGCGCACACCATGCACCTATGTTGCACTGACTCTAACACCGTCTCCAAACGGACAGAAACGAGATTCCACATGACCCACGTCACCTAGAAGTTCCATCGGGTGCGTCCAAAATGATTTCCGAGCCTATGGTACGTTCGACGCAAACCGTGCACCTATTTTGCTTCAAACTAGTACTATCTCTAAACAGACCGAAACGAGCGTGCACGTGAGCCTCGTCACCTAGGAGTACCATCGGTGCATCCAAAACGGTTTCTGAGCCTATGGTACGTTTGGCGCAAACCATGCAACTATCTCGCACCGACACTAACACCATCTCCAAATGAACCGAAACGTGATTCGACATGGCCCGTGTCACCTAGGAGTTCCATCGGGTGCGTCCAAAACGATTTCCGAGCCTATGGTACGTTCCGCACAAACCGTGCACCTATCTTGAGTCAAGATTAGCACTATCTCTAAACGGACCGAAACGAGCTTCCATTTGACCCCCGTCACCTAGGGTACCATCTGGTGCGTCCAAAATGATTTCTGAGCCATGGTATGTTTGGCGCAAACCGTGCACCTATCATGCAGCGACACTAACACCGTCTCCAAACGGATCGAAATGAGATTCGACATGACCCACATCACGTAGGAGTTCCATCGGGCACGTCCAAAACAATTTCTAAGCCTATGGTACGTTCAGTGCAAACCGTGCTCCTATCTACATCAAGACTAGCACTATCTCCAAACGGACCGAAATGAGCTTCCACATGAGGCTCGTCACCTAGGAGTACCATCGGGTGTGTACAAAACGATTTCTGAACTTATGGTACGTTTGGCGCAAACCATGCACGTATCTAGCACCGACACTAACACCGTCCCCAAATGGACTGAAACAAGATTCCACATGACCCCGTCAACTCGGAGTTCCATCGTTTGCATCCAAAACGATTTCTGAGCCTATGGTACGTTCGGTGCAAATCTTGCGCCTATCTTGAGTCATGATTAGCACTATCTCCAAACTGACTGAGAACGAGTTTCCACTTGAGCCTCGTCACTTAGGAGTACCATCGGTTGCATCCAAAATGATTTCTAAGCCTATGGTATGTTTGGCGCAAACTGTGCACCTATCTTGCACCAATACTAACAACATGTCCAAACGGATCAAAACGAGATTCGACATGACCCACTCACCTAGGAGTTGCATCGGGTGCATCCAAAACAATTTCTAAGCCAATGGTACGTTTGGCACATACCGTCCACCTACCTGCATCAGCAATATCTCCTAACGGACCGAAACAAGCTTCCACTTGAACCTCTCATGTAGGAGTACCATCGGGTGTGTCCAAAACGATTTCTGAGCCTATGATACATTTGGCGCAGACCATGCACCTATGTTGCCCTGACGCTAACACCGTCTCCAAACGGACAGAAACGAGATTCCACATGACCCACGTCACCTAGAAGTTCCATCGGGTGCGTCCAAAATGATTTTCGAGCCTATGGTACGTTCGACGCAAACCGTGCACCTATCTTGCGTCAAGACTAGTACTACCTCTAAACAGACCGAAACGAGCGTGCACGTGAGCCTCGTCACCTAGGAGTACCATCGATGCATCCAAAACGGTTTCTGAGCCTATGGTACGTTTGGCGCAAACCATGCAACTATCTCGCACCGACACTAACACTGATGTGCACACGCCTATGCAACGCGTGTAGCAAGTTGTGTGGCCCGATCTTCTCGTAGGATCCGCGAACTTGATAACTTGTCGCTGCGTGACCTGGTGAAGAGGCAGTGCACCGCGAGGCTGTCCACGCGACGAACTACCGAGACAATCACCCTTCCACGTGCATCGGCCAGAAACAGCCCACGCAATCACGCCCTATAGACGTGAAGGCACGAACTGGGTGAACCGCAGTTCGGCGTTCTACAACTCCCTCAGGAATCGAAAGAACAAGTGTTGCAAGCCTCTCAAGACTCACGCATAAACAAAACTCCACGAGTTTGTGTATTCTGAATTCAGCTAATCAAAATCTGCCCTTTCATTGTCTAGTACAAGATATATATAGGGATAGGGACGTTCAGCTTGGAGTAAATGGCAGCATGCGCATGCACCAGTGGATTTCGTGGCTGGTTCGCGCGTCTTTCAGCTTCTGATAGCAGTTACTAAAATAAGCATAACTCTTTATTGGGAAGTCCAAATAATGAGCCGTTTGATGGGCTGGAAAGTAGACTTGAAGACGCTTCCATCCACATATAGAACACCGTCTAACTCCTTGTATTCTGTCCGCGGTGATGCTTGGAATTCGTACCATGTATCAGTCATCTAGCTTCTGGTTGCATTTCCATGCAAAGGTGATGAACCACCATTTTATTCTTGCACACCATAGGCTTCTTGGTTCAAATGTCCAGAGGCTTGAATCCATCTTCATCCCATGCTGGTTCATACACTCCATCATTCCTAAGGACATTGGAACAAGAACTCAAAAGCATAGGCTCATTCAACATAAACTGATTATTAAACATAAGGTTAGCGTTCACCTGAGAATGAATTTCCTTCTCCAATTGTTTAGCTCTACTTCTTGTAATTGGACCAGCTATATCAAGTGGAGTTGCATTTGAAGATGAGTGAATGCTAGGAATGTCCTCATTAGCCTCCCCCTCTTGAGAAGGAGTCGTCCTCGACTCAGGCTCACCAACAAATGGAAGCAAGTCTTTGACATTGAATGTTGTACTCACATTGGAATATTCAGGTGGCAGCTCAATTTTGTAAGCATTATCATTTATCTTGTGTAAAACCTTGAACGGACCATCACCCCTAGGAGATAACTTACTCTTGCGCTGTTGGGGAAATCGATCCTTACGTAGATGCAACCACACGAGGTCTCCGGGCTGGAATGTAACCTTCTTCTTACCTTTGTTCGCTTGCTTTGCATATTGTGCTGATTTCTTCTCGATATTCCTTCTTGTCTCATCATGTAGCTTCTTCAGAAAATCCGATCTCTTTGCTGCATCCAAGTTAACTTGTTCCTGTAATGGTAAAGGCAAAAGATCCATGGGAGTATGCGGTTTAAACCCATAAACAATTTCAAATGGACAAAAGTTTGTTGTGGAATGGACTGCCCTGTTATAAGCAAATTCAACATGTGGAAGGCAGTCTTCCCACTGCTTCAAATTCTTTTTCAACACAGCACGCAACATGGTGGACAAGGTACGGTTGACAACTTCAGTTTGCCCATCGGTTTGCGGATGACAAGTGGTGGAAAATAACAACTTTGTACCAAGTTTAGCCCATAATGTCTTCCAAAAATAGCTTAGAAATTTTGTATCCCGATCTGAAACAATAGTCCTTGGTACTCCATGTAAACGAACGATCTCCCTAAAAAACAAATCAGCAACGTGTGAAGCATCGTCGTTCTTATGACATGGAATAAAATGTGCCATTTTAGAGAATCGGTCAACAACAACAAAGATAGAATCCCTCCCCCTCTGAGACCGAGGTAACCCCAAAATAAAATCCATGGATATATCTTCCCAAGGTACATTCGGAACTGGTAATGGAGTATAAAGACCATGGGGATTAAGGCGGGACTTAGCTTTCAAGCAGATTATGCAGCGTGCAACATGTCGTTGGACATCACGTCGCATATGTGGCCAAAAGAAATGATCGGAGAGCATGTCCAATGTCTTTTTGACGCCAAAATGACCAGCTAAGCCACCAGCATGTGCTTCCTGCAAAAGAACTTGACGAATCGAGCAGGCTGGAATGCATAGTTTGTTAGTCCGAAATAAAAAACCATCATGCACATAATACTTGTCCCAGCCTTTTCCAGCAATGCAATGAGAGAAAGGTTCTTTAAAATCAGAATCAGCTGCATAGAGTGTTTTAATGGATTCCAAACCAAGCACTTTTGTATCTAATTGTGTAACCAAACCACATCTCCGTGATAAGGCATCGGCAACAATGTTATCTTTTCCACGCTTATGTTTTACAACATAGGGAAATGTTTCAATGAACTCAATCCATTTAGCATGTCTACGGTTCAGTTTGCCTTGACTTTTTAGATATTTCAAAGCTTCATGATCAGAATGGATGACAAATTCTTTAGGTAACAAATAATGCTGCCAAACTTCCAAAACTCGAACTAAGGCATAAAGCTCTTTATCATAGACAGAATAATTCAGATGGGGACCATTCAACTTTTCAGAAAAGTAGGCAACAGGTTTACCTTCTTGAAGTAGTACACCTCCTATGCCAATACCACTTGCATCACATTCGATCTCAAATGTCTTACCAAAATCAGGAAGTTGTAGCAGCGGTGCTTCACAAAGCTTTGTTTTCAGCTCATTGAAGGCTTGGTCTTGTTCATCACCCCACTTGAATGGAACATCCTTCTTTGTCAAATTGTTGAGGGTGCAGCGATGGTGCTGAAATCTTTAACAAAACGCTGTAAAAAACCTGCAAGACCATGAAAACTTGAACTTGACTCACATTTGTAGGTGTAGGCCAATCCTTTATTGCTTTAATCTTTTCTTCATCAACTTGAATTCCATCTGCAGAAACAACAAATCCAAGAAAAACAACACGGTCTGTGCAAAATGTGCATTTAGCAATGTTTCCATACAATTTCTCTTCCCTCAAAACAGCAAGTACTTGACGGATATGATCAAGATGTTCATCAAATGATTTGCTATAGGTCAGAATATCATCAAAATAAACAACAACAAATTTGCCAATGAAAGCTCTTAACACATGATTCATCAAACGCATAAAAGTTGAAGGAGCATTTGTCAAACCAAAGGGCATCACAAGCCATTCATAGAGACCAAATTTAGTTTTAAATGCTGTTTTCCATTCATCACCTATTTTCATTCGAATTTGATGATAACCACTACGTAAATCGATCTTGGTGAAAATAGTTGAACCACTCAGCTCATCTAACATGTCATCAAGCCTTGGAATAGGGTGACGATATCGAACAGTTATAGCATTGATAGCACGACAATCAACACACATACGCCAAGAACCATCTTTCTTTGGAACTAACAAAACAGGAACAGCACATGGTGATAAGGATTCACGAACATACCCTTTGTCCAAAAGCTCTTTTACCTGTTGCTGAATTTCCTTTGTCTCTGTGGGATTGGTGCGGTAGGCTGGACGATTTGGAAGAGAAGCACCTGGTACCAAATCAATTTGATGCTCAATTCCACGGAGTGGAGGAAGTCCAGCTGGTATCTCATCGGGAAAAACATCTTCGAAGTCCTGTAAGAGATCAAGAACAACACTAGGCAGCGATGAAGGTAAATCGTTAGTTGAAAGTAGGACCTCCTTGTGCAAGAGCACAAAGAATGGGGCTGTGGTGTTTCTCACTTCTCTCATATCACTCTTGCTCACAAAGAGACACTCAGTGTGTATGCGTGGCTGTTTAGGATTGGCATGAGTCTTTATGTGGCTGGATGGGTTAGAACTCTCTCCCTTACTTGTGTTGGAGATCTCACTCAATTTTCTTTTGTCAGATTCCTCTCTTTTCTTGAGCCATATCTGAAGCATGTATCTCCTCTGGAGATAATGGAATAAGAACCACCTTCTTGTCATTGTGAATGAAAGTGTGTTTGTTAGACCGTCCAAAATGCACCGAGTCCACATCAAATTGCCAGGGCCGGCCAAGCAGCAAATGGCATGCTTGCATGGGGACAATATCACAATCCACCTCTCCATGATAATCACCAATGGAAAATGACAAACGAATCATGGCTGAAACCTTAACTGTCCCAGAATTATTCAACCATTGCATATGGTATGGATGTGGATGGCGGCGTGGCTGCAAGCCAAGTTTCTCAACAAGCAAAGCACTAACAATATTATTGCAGCTCCCACCATCTATGATGAAACGGCACACTTGTCCTTTCACTTTGCATCTGGATTGAAACAAATTATGGCGTTGTCCTTGTTCAGCAGCAACAAATTGAGTGGAAAGAACTCGCCTCACCACCAAAGAAGGAGATGGTGTGTTCATTATAGAACGCGTCAAATCAGGAAAATCAGCAAGCAACTCATCAAAATCATCACTAGTAATCTCGTCGAAAGATGGAGAAACAACATCTTGTAATAGGTCATTGTGAGCAAAAGTTGGAATAGGTTGAATGGCTAAACAATTTAGACCTAGCTCAAATGTACCATCCTCTGCTGAATACTCACAAGTGTCAAGACTAAGATCTGCAAATACATTGTTAAACTCATCCTCCTCTTCACTTTGGGAATCATAAGAACCATCAGCAAGTGCAATAATAGTACGACGATTGGGACATTCAGCTTGCTTATGCCCATGACCACCACACTTAAAACACTCAATCTTGCTTGTCTTGCGTTGGGTGGCTGCAGTAGAAGAAGTGGGCTGACTTGAACTCACAACTTTACCTTTCACATCCAATTGTTTGGAAGAAGTTGGAAGATATCTATTTGCTCCACGAGATGAAGATTTGGGCGTTGCAGCTCCTTGCTGTTGGAATTGAGGCATGACATCCCCTTGCTGTTGGGAATGACGCCATGAAGCATTGTATTTGTAAGACGTAGCAATTTGCCTTTCAGCCCTCTTTGCAAAATGAACCAACTCGGTGAGACATGTGTAGGTTGTCATATCCACTTTATCAGCAATGGGTTTATTGAGGCCAACTAGAAACCGAGCCATTGTGGATTCCTCATCTTCAGTTATCCCTGTACGAAGTACACACATTTCCAATTCTTGAAAATATTCATCAACAGTACGAGTACCTTGCACAAGACGTTTCAGCTTCAAATGTAGATCACGAGAGTAATATGCTGGAACAAAACGACGTCGCATTTCTCTCTTCATGTCTTCCCAAGTTATACGAACATGCCCAACTCTCTGATATTCAGTACGGACCTGATTCCACCAAGTTATGGCATAGCCTTTAAACTCAATGGCTGCAAGCTTTGCCTTCTTTTCAGCAGAGTATTCATACAAATCAAATATTTGTTCCACCTTGGTCTCCCATTCAAAATAAGCATCAGCATTCTCCTGTCCGCTGAAAGGGGGAATAGACACTTTCACGTTTCTTAAACCATCATCATTACGACGACGATGGCGGTCACGATAACCATGATGGCCACCACCATGTCGATGATCATCCATGTCGGACAACATATCATCATCACCATCATAATCTCTACCTCCAACTAGAACGCCGCGAAAGCACGACCAAAACCATGGCCAAACCCACCACGTCCATGTCCATGACCAGCGGCACGACGTGGTGCCTCGTTATCCTCATTGTCATCATCCTCATTTGGTGGTGGTTCTCTATGAGGCATGTTCAATTGGAGAGTTTGTAGTTGTTGCATCAAATCATTCATTTGTGTACGCAGCTCCTGGAATTCCTCCACCGAAACAGCGGCACCATCTCCATGTCCTGCCATATTAGTAGAGGGGAAAAAGGACAATATATATGTGGAATATATGTGGAATCACTCCCTCACCACTTGCTGAACAAGTTCTTTCTCTTCCTGGAAAGGGCAAGAACCGGGGCTGCAATCTGTAGTGGAAGAGTGAAGAAACTACGGTGCAACAGCTCACGGTGCTTTTAAGTGGAGCTTGGTGGGGTAATATGTAAATGGAATGCGCTGAAATGTAGTAATGCAAAACCGAATAATAATCCAAGAACTCAAGTCTAAGTTGCTGAATATAAAGGAAAAGATGCTCAAAGAAAGGAACAAGATGTAGGAAGTGGATAGATGAACACCAATTGCACCAACCGAAACTTGTTGCTGCCCAAACCCCTTTGTGGTGTGCTGAACACAATTCTCTTTTATTTCTTTTCTTTCCTTTTTTTTTGAACAAGAACTCGTTGTTTTCAGTCCTTCTTTTGACCCATATACATCTTTTCTTTTAACCTTTGTGAGAAACGCAGCACAACTTTCAACTAAAGGGGCACATAAGGATCAACTAAGATGGACGGCGCAGCACAAAAACAAGAAACTCGGTTGGGGAATTTTTGGCGGGTAGAAAACAAGGGTGGGACGGGTGGGGTTTTTTTTTGATTTATATATATGCAGCAAGCAATAACGATCAGAACAAGGGTGGGATGGGTGGGTACATGCAGCAAGCGATTTGATGATTAGAACAATGATAACAACTAGAACGATGTGGAAAAGAAAAATTCAGCAACTAGACAAATCTTAAAGGATTAAAACTCGATAAAGCAAACTACAAAATCAGTAGCACATATGAATTTGGGCTATAGGTTTTCTTTTTTTGGCTATTAGTGGACAGTAGGTATATAAACTCTATCCTACCAAAAACAAGAACAATCCTAACGAGTAAACGGAGGCTCTGGTACCAGATGATGTGCACACGCCTATGCAACGCGTGTAGCAAGTTGTGTGGCCCGATCTTCTCGTAGGATCCGCGAACTTGATAACTTGTCGCTGCGTGACCTGGTGAAGAGGCAGTGCACCGCGAGGCTGTCCACGCGACGAACTACCGAGACAATCACCCTTCCACGTACCGACGAAACAGCCCACGCAATCACGCCCTATAGACGTGAAGGCACGAACTGGGTGAACCGCAGTTCGGCGTTCTACAACTCCCTCAGGAATCGAAAGAACAAGTGTTGCAAGCCTCTCAAGACTCACGCATAAACAAAACTCCACGAGTTTGTGTATTCTGAATTCAGCTAATCAAAATCTGCCCTTTCATTGTCTAGTACAAGATATATATAGGGATAGGGACGTTCAGCTTGGAGTAAATGGCAGCATGCGCATGCACCAGTGGATTTCGTGGCTGGTTCGCGCGTCTTTCAGCTTCTGATAGCAGTTACTAAAATAAGCATAACTCTTTATTGGGAAGTCCAAATAATGAGCCGTTTGATGGGCTGGAAAGTAGACTTGAAGACGCTTCCATCCACATATAGAACACCGTCTAACTCCTTGTATTCTGTCCGCGGTGATGCTTGGAATTCGTACCATGTATCAGTCATCTAGCTTCTGGTTGCATTTCCATGCAAAGGTGATGAACCACCATTTTATTCTTGCACACCATAGGCTTCTTGGTTCAAATGTCCAGAGGCTTGAATCCATCTTCATCCCATGCTGGTTCATACACTCCATCATTCCTAAGGACATTGGAACAAGAACTCAAAAGCATAGGCTCATTCAACATAAACTGATTATTAAACATAAGGTTAGCGTTCACCTGAGAATGAATTTCCTTCTCCAATTGTTTAGCTCTACTTCTTGTAATTGGACCAGCTATATCAAGTGGAGTTGCATTTGAAGATAAGTGAATGCTAGGAATGTCCTCATTAAACACCATCTCCAAATGAACCGAAACGTGATTCGACATGGCCCGTGTCACCTAGGAGTTCCATCGGGTGCGTCCAAAATGATTTCTGAGCCTATGGTACATTCCGCGCAAACCGTGCACCTATCTACATCAAGACTAGCACTATCTCCAAACGGACCGAAACGAGCTTCCACATGAGGCTCGTCATCTAGGAGTACCATCGGGTGTGTACAAAACGATTTCTGAACCTATGGTACGTTTGGTGCAAACCATGCACGTATCTAGCACCGACACTAACACCGTCCCCAAACAGACTGAAACGAGATTCCACATGACCCCGTCAACTCGGAGTTCCATCGTTTGCATCCAAAATGATTTCTGAGCCTATGGTACGTTCGGTGCAAATCTTGCACCTATCTTGAGTCATGATTAGCACTATCTCCAAACTGACTGAGAACGAGTTTCCATTTGAGCCTCGTCACTTAGGAGTACCATCGGGTGCATCCAAAACGATTTCTAAGCCTATGGTATGTTTGGCGCAAACTGTGCACCTATCTTGCACCGATACTAACACCATGTCCAAACGGTTCAAAACGAGATTCGACATGACCCACTCAACTAGGAGTTGCATCGGGTGCATCCAAAACAATTTCTAAGCCTATGGTACGTTTGGCACAAACCGTGCACCTATCTGCGTCAGCAATATCTCCTAACGGACCGAAACAAGCTTCCACTTGAGCCTCGTCACGTAGGAGTACCATCGGGTGTGTCCAAAACGATTTCTGAGCCTATGATACATTTGGCGCAGACCATGCACCTATGTTGCACAGACGCTAACACCGTCTCCAAACGGACAGAAACCATATTCCACATGACCCACGTCACCTAGAAGTTCCATCGGGTGCGTCCAAAATGATTTTCGAGCCTATGGTACGTTCCGCGCAAACCGTGCAACTATCTTGAGTCAAGACTAGTACTATCTCTAAACAGACCGAAACGGGCGTGCACGTGAGCCTCGTCACCTAGGAGTACCATCGGTGCATCCAAAACGGTTTCTGAGCCTATGGTACGTTTGGCGCAAACCATGCAACTATCTTGCACCGACACTAACACCGTCTCCAAACGAACCGAAACGTGATTCAACATGACCCGTGTCACCTAGGAGTTCCATCGGGTGCGTCCAAAATGATTTCCGAGCCTATGGTACGTTCCGCGCAAACCGTGCACCTATCTTGAGTCAAGATTTGCACTATCTCTAAACGGACCGAAACGAGCTTCCGTTTGAGCCTCGTCACCTAGGAGTACCATCTGGTGCGTCCAAAATGATTTCTGAGCCATGGTATGTTTGGCGCAAACCGTGCACCTATCATGCAGCGACACTAACACCGTCTCCAAACGGATCGAAACGAGATTCGACATGACCCACATCACGTAGGAGTTCCATCGGGCACGTCCAAAACAATTTCTAAGCCTATGGTGACGTTCCGCGCAAACCGTGCACCTATCTTGAGTCAAGATTAGCACTATCTCCAAACGGATCGAAACGAGCTTCCACTTGAGCCTCGTCACGTAGGAGTACCATGGGGTGCGTGCAAAACGATTTCTGAGCCTGTGATGCATTTGGCGCAGACCGTGCACCTATGTTCCACTGACACAAACACCGTCTCCAAACGGACAGAAACGAGATTCCACATGACCCACATCACGTAGGAGTTCCATCAGGCACGTCCAAAACAATTTCTAAGCCTATGGTACGTTCAGCGCAAACCGTGCACCTATCTACATCAAGACTAGCACTATCTCGAAACGGACCGAGACGAGCTTCCACATGAGGCTCGTCATCTAGGGGTACCATCGGGTGTGTACAAAACGATTTCTGAACCTATGGTACGTTTGGCGCAAACCATGCACCTATCTTGCACCGACACTAACACCGTCTCCAAACGGACTGAAAGGAGATTCCACATGACCCCGTCAACTCGGAGTTCCATCGTTTGCATCCAAAACAATTTCTTAGCCTATGGTACGTTCGGTGCAAATCTTGCACCTATCTTGAGTCATGATTAGCACTATCTCCAAACTGACTGAGAACGAGTTTCCACTTGAGCCTCGTCACTTAGGAGTACCATCGGGTGCATCCAAAACGATTTCTAAGCCTATGGTATGTTTGGCGCAAACTGTGCACCTATCTTGCACCGATACTAACAACATGTCCAAACGGATCAAAACGAGATTCGACATGACCCACTCACCTAGGAGTTGCATCGGGTGCATCCAAAACAATTTCGAAGCCTATGGTACGTTTGGCACATACCGTGCACCTACCTGTGTCAGCAATATCTCCTAACGGACTGAAACAAGCTTCCACTTGAGCCTCTCACGTAGGAGTACCATCGGGTGTGTCCAAAATGATTTCTGAGCCTATGATACATTTGGCGCAGACCATGCACCTATGTTGCACTGACTCTAACACCGTCTCCAAACGGACAGAAATGAGATTCCACATGACCCACGTCACCTAGAAGTTCCATCGGGTGCGTCCAAAACGATTTTCGAGCCTATGGTACGTTCGACGCAAACCGTGCACCTATCTTGCGTCAAGACTAGTACTATCTCTAAATAGACCGAAACGAGCGTGCACGTCAGCCTCGTCACCTAGGAGTACCATCGGTGCATCCAAAATGGTTTCTAAGCCTATGGTACGTTTGGCGCAAACCATGCACCTATCTTGCACCGACTCTAACACCATCTGCAAACGAACCGAAACGTGATTCGACATGACCCGTGTCACCCAGGAGTTCCATCGGGTGCGTCCAAAATGATTTCTGAGCCTATGGTACGTTCCGCGCAAACCGTGTACCTATCTTGAGTCAACATTAGCACTATCTCCAAACGGACCGAAACGAGCTTCCACCTGAGCCTCGTCACCTAGGAGTACCATCGGTGCATCCAAAACGGTTTCTGAGCCTATGGTACGTTTGGCGCAAACCATGCACCTATCTTGCACCGACACTAACACCGTCTCCAAACGAACTGAAATGTGATTTGATATGACCCGTGTCACCTTGGAGTTCCATCGGGTGCGTCCAAAACGATTTTCGAGCCTATGGTACGTTCCGCGCAAACCGTGCACCTATCTTGATTCAAGATTAGCAGTATCTCCAAACGGATCGAAACGAGCTTCCACTTGAGCCTCGTCACGTAGGAGTACCATGGGGTGCGTGCAAAACGATTTCTGAGCCTGTGATGCATTTGGCGCAGACCGTGCACCTATGTTCCACTGACACAAACACCGTCTCCAAACGGACAGAAACGAGATTCCACATGACCCACATCACGTAGGAGTTCCATCAGGCACGTCCAAAACAATTTCTAAGCCTATGGTACGTTCAGCGCAAACCGTGCACCTATCTACATCAAGACTAGCACTATCTCCAAACGGACCGAAACGAGCTTCCACATGAGGCTCGTCACCTAGGAGTACCATTGGGTGTGTACAAAACGATTTCTGAACCTATGGTACATTTGGCGCAAACCATGCACCTATCTTGCACCGACACTAACACCGTCTCCAAACGGACTGAAACGAGATTCCACATGACCCCGTCAACTCGGAGTTCCATCGTTTGCATCCAAAACGATTTCTGAGCCTATGGTACGTTCGTTGCGAATCTTGCGCCTATCTTGAGTCATGATTAGCACTATCTCCAAACTGACTGAGAACGAGTTTCCACTTGAGCCTCGTCACTTAGGAGTACCATCGGTTGCATCCAAAATGATTTCTCAGTCTATGGTATGTTTGGCGCAAACTGTGCACCTATCTTGCACAAATACTAACAACATGTCCAAACGGATGAAAACGAGATTCGACATGACCCACTGACCTAGGAGTTGCATCGGGTGCATCCAAAACAATTTCTAAGCCTATGGTACGTTTGGCACAAACCGTGCACCTATCTGCATCAGCAATATCTCCTAACGGACCGAAACAAGCTTCCACTTGAGCCTCGTCACATAGGAGTACCATTGGGTGTGTCCAAAATGATTTCTGAGCCTATGATACATTTGGCGTAGACCATGCACCTATGTTGCACAGACGCTAACACCGTCTCCAAACGGACAGAAACGATATTCCACATGACCCACGTCACCTAGAAGTTCCATCGGGTGCGTCCAAAACGATTTTCGAGCCTATGGTACGTTCGGCGCAAACCGTGCAACTATCTTGCGTCAAGACTAGTACTATCTCTAAACAGACCTAAACGGGCGTGCACGTGAGCCTCGTCACCTAGGAGTAACATCGGTGCATCCAAAACGGTTTCTGAGCCTATGGTACGTTTGGCGCAAACCATGCAACTATCTTGCACCGACACTAACACCATCTCCAAACGAACCGAAACGTGATTCGACATGACCCGTGTCACCTAGGAGTTCCATCGGGTGCGTCCAAAACGATTTCCGAGCCTATGGTACGTTCCGCGCAAACCGTGCACCTATCTTGAGTCAAGATTTGCACTATCTCCAAACGGACCGAAACGAGCTTCCGTTTGAGCCTCGTCACCTAGGAGTACCATCTGGTGCGTCCAAAATGATTTCTGAGCCATGGTATGTTTGGCGCAAACCGTGCACCTATCATGCAGCGACACTAACACCATCTCCAAACGGATCGAAACGAGATTCGACATGACCCACATCACGTAGGAGTTCCATCGGGCACGTCCAAAACAATTTCTAAGCCTATGGTGACGTTCCGCGCAAACCATGCACCTATCTACATCAAGACTAGCACTATCTCCAAACGGACTGAAACGAGCTTCCACATGAGGCTCGTCACCTAGGAGTAGCATCGGGTGTGTACAAAATGATTTCTGAACCTATGGTACGTTTGGCGCAAACCATGCACGTATCTAGCACCGACACTAACACCATCCCCAAACGGACTGAAACGAGATTCCACATGACCCCGTAAACTCGGAGTTCCATCGTTTGCATACAAAACGATTTCTGAGCCTATGGTACGTTCGGAGCAAATCTTGCGCCTATCTTGAGTCATGATTAGCACTATCACCAAACTGACTGAGAACGAGTTTCCACTTGAGCCTCGTCACTTAGGAGTACCATCGGGTGCATCCAAAACGATTTCTAAGCCTATGGTATGTTTGGCGCAAACTGTGCACCTATCTTGCAGCGATACTAACATCATGTCCAAACGGATCAAAACGAGATTCAACATGACCCACTCACCTAGGAGTTGCATCGGGTGCATCCAAAACAATTTCTAAGCCTATGGTACGTTTGGCACATACCGTGCACCTACCTGCGTCAGCAATATCTCCTAACGGACCGAAACAAGCTTCCACTTGAGCCTCTCACGTAGGAGTACCATCGGGTGTGTCCAAAACGATTTCTGAGCCTATGATACATTTGGCGCAGACCATGCACCTATGTTGCACTGACTCTAACACCGTCTCCAAACGGACAGAAACGAGATTCCACATGACCCACGTCACCTAGAAGTTCCATCGGGTGCGTCCAAAACGATTTTCGAGCCTATGGTACGTTCGACGCAAACCGTGCACCTATCTTGCGTCAAGACTAGTACTATCTCTAAACAGACCGAAACGAGCGTGCACGTGAGCCTCGTCACCTAGGAGTACCATCGGTGCATCCAAAACGGTTTCTGAGCCTATGGTACGTTTGGCGCAAACCATGCACCTATCTTGCACCGACTCTAACACCATCTGCAAACGAACCGAAACGTGATTCGACATGACCCGTGTCACCTAGGAGTTCCATCGGGTGCGTCCAAAACGATTTCTGAGCCTATGGTACGTTCCGCGCAAACCGTGTACCTATCTTGCGTCAACATTAGCACTATCTCCAAACGGACCGAAACGAGCTTCCACCTGAGCCTCGTCACCTAGGAGTACCATCGGTGCATCCAAAACGTTTCTGAGCCTATAGTACGTTTGGCGCAAACCATGCACCTATCTTGCACCGACACTAACACCGTCTCCAAACGGACTGAAACGAGATTCCACATGACCCGTCAACTCGGAGTTCCATCGTTTGCATCCAAAACGATTTCTGAGCCTATGGTACGTTCGAACAAATCTTGCGCCTATCTTGAGTCATGATTAGCACTATCTCCAAACTGGCCGAGAACGAGTTTCCACTTGAGCCTCGTCACTTAGGAGTACCATCGGGTGCATCAAAACAATTTCTAAGCCTATGGTATGTTTGGCGCAAACTGTGCACCTATCTTGCAGCGATACTAACAACATGTCCAAACGGATCAAAACGAGATTCGACATGACCCACTCACCTAGGAGTTGCATCGGGTGCATCCAAAACAATTTCTAAGCCTATGGTACGTTTGGCACATACCGTGCACCTACCTGCGTCACCAATATCTCCCTAACGGACGAAACAAGCTTCCACTTGAGCCTCTCACGTGAGAGTACCATCGGTGTGTCCAAAACGCGATTTCTGAGCCTATGATACATTTGGCGCAGACCATGCACCTATGTTGCACTGACTCTAACACCATCTCCAAACGGACAGAAACGAGATTCCACATGACCCACGTCACCTAGAAGTTCCATCGGGTGCGTCCAAAACGATTTTCGAGCCTATGGTACGTTCGGCGCAAACCGTGCACCTATCTTGCGTCAAGACTAGTACTATCTCTAAACAGACCGAAATGGGCGTGCACGTGAGCCTCGTCACCTAGGAGTAACATCGGTGCATCCAAAACGGTTTCTGAGCCTATGGTACGTTTGGTGGAAACCATGCAACTATCTTGCACCGACACTAACACCATCTCCAAACGAACCGAAACGTGATTCGACATGACCCGTGTCACCTAGGAGTTCCATCGGGTGCGTCCAAAACGATTTCCGAGCCTATGGTACGTTCCGCGCAAACCGTGCACCTATCTTGAGTCAAGATTTGCACTATCTCCAAACGGACCGAAACGAGCTTCCGTTTGAGCCTCGTCACCTAGGGAGTACCATCTGAAAGCCCAAAATGTTTTCTGAGCCATGGTATGTTTGGCGCAAACCGTGCACCTATCATGCAGCGACACTAACACCGTCTCCAAACGGATCGAAACGAGATTCGACATGACCCACATCACGTAGGAGTTCCATCGGGCACGTCCAAAACAATTTCTAAGCCTATGGTGACGTTCCGCGCAAACCGTGCACCTATCTACATCAAGACTAGCACTATCTCCAAACGGACTGAAACGAGCTTCCACATGAGGCTCGTCACCTAGGAGTACCATCGGGTGTGTACAAAACGATTTCTGAACCTATGGTACGTCTGGCGCAAACCATGCACGTATCTAGCACCGACACTAACACCGTCCCCAAACGGACTGAAACGAGATTCCACATGACCCCGTCAACTCGGAGTTCCATCGTTTGCATCCAAAACGATTTCTGAGCCTATGGTACGTTCGGAGCAAATCTTGCGCCTATCTTGAGTCATGATTAGCACTATCTCCAAACTGACTGAGAACGAGTTTCCACTTGAGCCTCATCACTTAGGAGTACCATCGGGTGCATCCAAAATGATTTCTAAGCCTATGGTATGTTTGGCGCAAACTGTGCACCTATCTTGCAGCGATACTAACAACATGTCCAAACGGATCAAAACGAGATTCGACATGACCCACTCACCTAGGAGTCGCATCGGGTGCATCCAAAACAATTTCTAAGCCTATGGTACGTTTGGCACATACCGTGCACCTACCTGCGTCAGCAATATCTCCTAACGGACCGAAACAAGCTTCCACTTGAGCCTCTCACGTAGGAGTACCATCGGGTGTGTCCAAAACGATTTCTGAGCCTATGATACATTTGGCGCAGACCATGCACCTATGTTGCACTGACTCTAACACCGTCTCCAAACGGACAGAAATGAGATTCCACATGACCCACGTCACCTAGAAGTTCCATCGGGTGCGTCCAAAACGATTTTCGAGCCTATGGTACGTTCGACGCAAACCGTGCACCTATCTTACGTCAAGACTAGTACTATCTCTAAATAGACCGAAACGAGCGTGCACGTGAGCCTCGTCACCTAGGAGTACCATCGGTGCATCCAAAATGGTTTCTGAGCCTATGGTACGTTTGGCGCAAACCATGCACCTATCTTGCACCGACTCTAACACCATCTGCAAACGAACCGAAACGTGATTCGACATGACCCGTGTCACCTAGGAGTTCCATCGGGTGCGTCCAAAACGATTTCTGAGCCTGTGGTACGTTCCGCGCAAACCGTGTACCTATCTTGAGTCAACATTAGCACTATCTCCAAACGGACCGAAACGAGCTTCCACCTGAGCCTCGTCACCTAGGAGTACCATCGGTGCATCCAAAACGGTTTCTGAGCCTATGGTACGTTTGGCGCAAACCATGCACCTATCTTGCACCGACACTAACACTGTCTCCAAACGAACTGAAACGTGATTTGATATGACCCGTGTCACCTTGGAGTTCCATCGGGTGCGTCCAAAACGATTTCCGAGCCTATGGTACGTTCCGCGCAAACCATGCACCTATCTTGAGTCAAGATTAGCACTATCTCTAAACGGATCGAAACGAGCTTCCACTTGAGCCTCGTCATGTAGGAGTACCATGGGGTGCGTGCAAAACGATTTCTGAGCCTGTGATGCATTTGGCGCAGACCGTGCACCTATGTTCCACTGACACAAACACCGTCTCCAAACGGACAGAAACGAGATTCCACATGACCCACATCACGTAGGAGTTCCATCAGGCACGTGCAAAACAATTTCTAAGCCTATGGTACGTTCAGCGCAAACCGTGCACCTATCTACATCAAGACTAGCACTATCTCCAAACGGACCGAAACGAGCTTCCACGTGAGGCTCGTCATCTAGGGGTACCATCGGGTGTGTACAAAACGATTTCTGAACCTATGGTACGTTTGGCGCAAACCATGCACCTATCTTGCACCGACACTAACACCGTCTCCAAATGGACTGAAACGAGATTCCACATGACCCGGTCACCTCGGAGTTCCATCGTTTGCATCCAAAACGATTTCTTAGCCTATGGTACGTTCGGTGCAAATCTTGCACCTATCTTGAGTCATGATTAGCACTATCTCCAAACTGACTGAGAACGAGTTTCCACTTGAGCCTCGTCACTTAGGAGTACCATCGGGTGCATCCAAAACGATTTCTAAGGCTATGGTATGTTTGGCGCAAACTGTGCACGTATCTTGCACCGATACTAACACCATGTCCAAACGGATCAAAACAAGATTCGACATGACCCACTCACCTAGGAGTTGCATCGGGTGCATCCAAAACAATTTCTAAGCCTATGGTACGTTTGGCACAAACTGTGCACCTATCTGCGTCAGCAATATCTCCTAACGGACCGAAACAAGCTTCCACTTGAGCCTCGTCACGTAGGAGTACCATCGGGTGTGTCCAAAACGATTTCCGAGCCTATGATACAGTTGGCGCCGACCATGCACCTATGTTGCACTGACGCTAACACCGTCTCCAAACGGACAGAAACAAGATTCCACATGACCCACGTCACCTAGAAGTTCTGATAGAGCTGGAGTACCCGATCTTTCGGTGAGTGGAGGATAACTACGATTTGGTGGGTGTCGACCCTCGCGATCCGACTACGACGAACAAGTCCGTGGCGCCTTAGCAAACGCTGAACCAACTCCCGATGGTTATTGACCTTGCTGGTGCGAGATCAACCTGATCACGAAGATCAATTCCTGCAGGCAATCGAAGAACAAGCAAGAATTTGAGGTGAGCAACCCTGAATATTACTCGAAGGTGGGGTTCTGAATTACACGAAGACGAAGCTTCGGAAGTAGCAATGGCTAACTTAAGCAAAACAAAACCCAAGCCAAAGAGGGGCGTACCCTGGCTAAATAGGGGAGGAGGGAGGAAGGAGGACGCCCAGCCTGCCCACAAGGTAGGGAATAGGCGCCCAAACAGCCACACACCATCTCCTTGATTCCCTTTCCTGATTTAGATGGTGCAGCACCTTCCTGGTTATTTCTTGACAAAACTAAAAACACATAGGTGGCGCAGCACCTAGACATTATTCTGGGCAGGTTCATCATGAGCATAGATGGCGCATGCACTTAGGAAACTTCTGGTCCTTCATTCTTCAAAATCATCACGAAGTTTAATTCACGTGCACGAGCTCGGTGATGGGTCCTGGTGGCGCCTGTGCTGGTTCAGTTGGAGTAGCCATTCCCGTGTCAGTGTTGATGTCCTCATCATCCTCCTCTTCTTGAATCGAAGTCGTCCTCGACGGCAGCTCCTCAGCCTCGCCCGCGCATATGGTTTCAAATCTGCAACATTAAAACTAGAGGAAACACCATAGTCTGCAGGCAGGTCAAGTATATAAGCATTATCATTGATTTTCTTTAACACCTTGAAGGGACCAGCAGCACGGGGCATCAGCTTAGACCTGCGCAAACTAGGAAAGCGATCCTTGCGCAAATGCAACCAAACCAAGTCACCAGGTTCAAAAGTAACAAGTTTACGTCCTTTACTACCAACAGCCTGATTTTTAGCATTAGTGTGCGCAATGTTCTGCTGTGTTTGCTCATGGATGTCCAACATTTGTTGAACACGTGCAATAGCATCGACATGTGGGGCGTCCAAAGGGTCAAAGGACAGCAAGTCAATTGGCGCCCGTGGAATGTAACCATAGACAACCTGAAAAGGGCACATTTTCGTGGAGGAATGTGTATCACGATTGTAAGCAAACTCGACATGGGGCAAACAATCCTCCCAAAGTTTCAGATTCTTGTCTAACACAGCCCTAAGCATGGTAGATAAGGTTCTGTTCACAACCTCAGTTTGCCCATCTGTTTGTGGGTGACAAGTGGTGCTGAAAAGCAATTTAGTTCCTAGTTTATTCCAAAGAGATCTCCAAAAATGACTTAGGAACTTAGCATCGCGATCTGAGACTATTGTATTTGGAACACCATGTAAACGAATAATCTCGCGAAAGAACAACTCGGCAACGCTGCTAGCATCATCAGTTTTATGACATGGTATGAAGTGAGCCATTTTAGAGAATCGATCAACAACCACAAAGATACTATCCCTCCCCTTCTTAGTGCGAGGTAAGCCCAAAACAAAATCCATAGAAATATCTAGCCAAGGAGAAGTAGGGACAGGTAACGGCATATACAAACCGTGGTTGTTCAGGTGTGACTTAGCTTTCTGGCACGTGGTGCAGCGTGCAACAAAACGCTCCACATCGCGGCGCATCTGGGGCCAAAAGAAGTGCGCGGCCAAAATCTCCTGTGTCTTGTAAACGCCAAAGTGTCCCATGAGGCCGCCACCATGCGCTTCCTGCAACAGCAAAAGACGAACCGAGCTTGCGGGAATACATAGCTTGTTAGCGCGGGAACAAAAACCCATCAGTTACATGGAATTTACCCCATGGTTTACCATCCTTGCAATGCAGCATGATGTCCTGAAATCCAGGATCATCGGTATTATTGTTCTTTCACAGTTTGTAAACCAAAAATTTTAAAGTCTAACTGGGACAGCATGGTGTATCTACGCGACAAAGCATCAGCAATAATGTTGTCTTTCCGTTCTTGTGTTTGATGATGTAAGGAAAAGACTCTATGAATTCGACCCACTTAGCATGCCGATGGTTCAGATTAGTTTGGCTACGAATATGTTTTAATGCCTCATGATCAGAATGAATTATAAACTCATGAGGCCAAAGATAGTGCTGCCATGTTTGAAGTGTGCGAACCAAAGCGAAAAAGCTCCTTATCATAAGTGGAATAATTCAGACTAGCACCGCTTAATTTTTTCGCTAAAGTAAGCAACTGGCTTGCCCTCTTGCAGCAAAACACCGCCTAACCCAATACCACTAGCATCGCATTCAAGTTCAAACATCTTATTGAAATCAGGTAGCTGTAGTAAGGGGCATGTGTCAACTTATCTTTTAGAATGGTGAATGCCTCGTCCTGTGCCGCACCCAGGAGAAAGGCAACGCCTTTCTTGGTGAGCTCATGCAGCGGGTGGCAATGGAGCTGAAGTCACGCACGAACCGTCGGTAGAAACCTGCAAGCCCAAGAAAACTCCGAATCTCGTGAAACTGTCGTTGGCATGGGCCAGCTCTGGATGGCGTCAATCTTGCTGCTGTCCACCTCAATGCCCTGTGGAGTAACAACATAGCCAAGAAACGAAACACACGTTGTGTGCAGAAGTCGCACTTGTCCAAGTTACCAAACAAGCGGGCAGCGCGCAAAGCATCAAAAATAGCATGCAAATGTTCCAAATGCTCTTCCCTAGACTTGCTGTAAATCAGAATATCATCAAAATAAACAACCACAAACAAGCCTATGAAAGGCCTCAAAACTTCATTCATTAAGCGCATAAACGTGCTGGGAGCATTAGTCAATCAAACGGCATAACTAACCATTCATATAAGCCAAATTTTGTTTTAAAAGCCGTCTTCCATTCGTCCCCAAGTTTCATTCTAATCTGATGGTACCCGCTTCATAAAATCTACCTTGGAGAATATAACAGCACCGCTAAGCTCGTCAAGCATATCATCAAGGCGGGTATAGGATAACAATAACGAATTGTGATATTGTTAATCGCTTTCGACAATCTACACACATCGCCAGGTACCATCTTTCTTTGGGACAAGTAGCACAGGAACAGAGCAAGGGCTAAGAGACTCACGAATGTAGCCTTTATCAAGTAGTGCTTGGACTTGGCGCTGAATCTCCTTTGTTTCATCAGGATTGGTGCAGTGCAGGCGCGCGGTTTGGAAGTTGGGCACCCGGAATGAGGTCGATCTGGTGCTCAATGCCACGAATGGGAGGAAGACCTGGTGGTAAGTCCTTCGAAACACATCGGCAAAGTCCTGCAAAAGCTTAGTAACAGCAGGGGTATATCCAAAGATGGTGCATCATCGAGTGAAACCAGCACATGAGAACATACAAGCGCATAGCAAGGCATATTATCAACATGTAGTTCATCAAAATCAGCACGCGTAGCAAGTAAAACAGGAGCATGTAGCTTAATTTCTTTAGACGTGGCTGGTTGTTGTTGGCATTGTTTTAATGCTTTAGTAGCCCTAGCAATGTCATCTTTCACAATCTGTTCAGGGGTCATTGGATGAAGAATAATTTTCTTGCCCTTAAACAGTAATGAATAATGATTTGTGCGACCATGATGTAAACAATCAATATCATATTGCCACGGCCTACCAAGCAACAACGAACATGCCTCCATAGGAACAACATCGCAATCAGTATAATCAGAATAAGAACCCATGGAGAAGTGAACACGTACCGAGCGTGTTACCTTGAGTTTGCCACCCTGGTTGAGCCATTGAATGTGGTAGGGGTGTGGATGTGGACGCGTTTGGAGAGACAACTTCTCCACCAGATCCGAACTTGCCAAATTGTTGCAACTTCTACACGCCGTCAATGATGATGCGAATGGATCGTTCTTACAACGCGCTTTGGTGTGGAACAAAGTGTGGCGCTGGTTCTGCTCAGGCTGTGCAACCTGTGTACTGAGGACTCGCTGCACAACAAGACTCTCATACTTGTCGGCGTCAGTGGCAGCCACGTGTTCTTCCGCATGTCCTGAAACGTCAGCAGCAAGCATAGCATATATAGGTTCATCGGAATCACTAGCGGAAGAATACTCACCATCGTCACGTATAATCAACGTACGCTTGTTGGGGCAGTCCCGTATCATATGCCCATAACCTTTGCAACGATGGCATTGAATGTCCTTTGTGCGGCTAGTGGAAGAGGAGGCGCTCTTATTAGCTGAAGGGGGCGCTGGAGGTGGAGCTGCTGCCTTGTCACGTGACGTACTGCAAGCTGTATAGGGTGCCGTAGGGGTTGAATGGGTCAAAGTAGTGCGACCTGCAAAAGAGTTAGAATGGGTCCTTGCTCGTCGTCCCTGCACTTCATGTTCAGCTTTGCAAGCAAATGCAAACAAAGTAGTAATATCATCGTAGTGCTTATAATCAAGAATATCCTGAATTTCACGGTTCAAACCACCACGAAATTGTGCCATCGCAGCATCATTAGTCTCAACTAAACCACAATGAATCATGCCGGTTTGCAACTCCTGATAATACTCTTCTACAGATTTGGTTCCTTGCTGAAAACGCTGCATTTTATTAAGCAAGTCTCGTGCATAATAGGAAGGAACAAATCGGTGTCGCATGACAGTTTTTAATTGCTCCCAAGTTGTGGGAATGTTATTAGGGTGTTTGCTGCGATGCTCACGCCACCAAATTGATGCGAAATCTGTAAACTCACTAGTAGCAGCCCTAATTTGATATTGTGCAGGAACATCATGACAATGAAATTTCTGATCTACCGCAAGTTCCCAATCAAGATACGCACCCGGATCATATTTGCCATTAAATGAAGGAATTGTGAACTTAATCTTAGTAAATGAGTCATTTCGATTACGTACCACGCGCTCACCACGGCGGTTGTGGTGGCGCCCTCCATGGCGGTCCTGGTCGTCGATCTCGGTATCACCACCATAATCAAAGTCCGCACGTTGATCAGCAAGTTGTTGTACCAACTCATCAAGGCGTGTAGTGAGCGTGGCAAGGCTGGTGGCGTGGGCAGCTTGTGCTTGCTGCATCTCCATGGCGTAGCATTTGTGGCCATTTGAGCGTCCTGAAATTGACCCACTTGCTCGTTGGCGATCCTAATCTCCTCTGCCAAGCCCTCCACATGCTCGTTCATCTTGCGATTAAAGTGGTGAATGATGCCTTTAGTGCGTGGGGACTGAGGCATGGTGTCCTGATTAGCTGGCTCCCCTGACATTGTTAGTGGAAAAGCAACGAACACGAAAACAAGTATTTGTCCTAAAGCTAATAGGAAGTGGTGCTGATCAAGGCACTCAAACTAAAGCTGTTATCAAACTCTTACCCGTTCTTACCAAGCTCGCAGGGGTGACTTGCAACCAGCGGTACAACCTTCCAAAGATTGAATGGAGCGATTGCCAGAGGACACAGAGCTTGATCGCTGTAGAAAATTTGTGGAGCTATGGGAAGGCTTCAATTTGTAGCAAGGAGTAGCACAAGCATTCAGCAAAGGCAAAGTTGAATAATCACTCAAAGCTGGTGTTGTGCTGGTCCTAGGCTAGACCGTACTAGAGACGTGAGCCCACGCACAAAGATAGACACAGAATTGCAAGAACAAAGAGTAAAAGACAGCGAGTACACACCCTTGGCATCTCTTGTTTTTTTGTTTTTTTTTGTGTGCGGCTCTTTTTGCACCTTTTGCCTTTTTTTTGGGTGCGGCTCTTGTTTTTTTTTTGTTTTATGCACCTCTGGCCTTTTTCAGTTTGATGACACTGCCTACACGTTGCACAACTCAAAAGGAAAACAAAAGGAAATCAGGAACTCTTTCCTTTCGTGTAGCCACAGACTGCCTGATCTCGCACGATCTCCTGTGATACGCCCAAAATGAATCGCAAGGCAAGTGAATATCCGTTGGAAAGGGCACGAAATATGCTTTCCAAATTGTACCTAAACTTCCCAAACGGACTACGGATGCAACAGCTAATGCCTGTGTCCTTGCCGAGATAAATCAAGACCCGAAATAAATTACTTTCCTTTTGTAGGTGGGAAATTGGCGTGAACAAGGGGTCTATGACGTGGGAAAGATTACAGGAGCATGGAGGACAAAGGAAAAGGAGGATCAAGTGCAAAGATGTGAACTAATACGTGACATGAACTCAAAACTCTAATGGACTAGACGCCAAGACCAGCAACACGACACAGCGATGCAACCAAAAACTCAACAAAGCAATAAACTGAATGAAAGATGCAAAGGCTCAAAAGGTCTTGGACAGTGGTTCTAACCTGAAACGTTTTTTGTTGGCTTTTCTGGTGGACGATAGGACGATGAACAAAACTACAAATAAAGGGGATAGATCTCACCGAGCGACCTGAAGGCTGATACCACTTGATAGAGCTGGAGTACCCGATCTTTCGGTGAGTGGAGGATAACTACGATTTGGTGGGTGTCGACCCTCGCGATCCAACTACGACGAACAAGTCCGTGGCGCCTTAGCAATCGCTGAACCAACTCCCGATGGTTATTGACCTTGCTGGTGCGAGATCAACCTGATCACGAAGATCAATTCCTACAGGCAATCGAAGAACAAGCAAGAATTTGAGGTGAGCAACCCTGAATATTACTCGAAGGTGGGGTTCTGAATTACACGAAGACGAAGCTTCGGAAGTAGCAATGGCTAACTTAAGCAAAACAAAACCCAAGCCAAAGAGGGGCAGCCCTTGCTAAATAGGGGAGGAGGAGGAAGGAGGACGCCCAGCCTGCCCACAAGGTAGGGAATAGGCGCCCAAACAGCCACACACCATCTCCTTGATTCCCTTTCCTGATTTAGATGGTGCAGCACCTTCCTGGTTATTTCTTGACAAAACTAAAAACACATAGGTGGCGCAGCACCTAGACATTATTCTGGGCAGGTTCATCATGAGCATAGATGGCGCATGCACTTAGGAAACTTCTGGTCCTTCATTCTTCAAAATCATCACGAAGTTTAATTCACGTGCACGAGCTCGAGTGATGGGTCCTGGTGGCGCCTGTGCTGGTTCAGTTGGAGTAGCCATTCCCGTGTCAGTGTTGATGTCCTCATCAAGTTCCATCAGGTGCGTCCAAAACGATTTCTGAGCCTATGGTACGTTCCGCGCAAACCGTGCACCTATCTTGAGTCAACATTAGCACTATCTCCAAACAGACCGAAACGAGCTTCCACCAGAGCCTCGTCAACTAGGAGTACCATCGGTGCATCCAAAACGGTTTCTGAGCCTATGGTACGTTTGGCGCAAACCATGCACCTATCTTGCACCGACACTAACACCGTCTCCAAATGAACTGAAATGGGATTTGATATGACCTGTGTCACCTTGGAGTTCCATCGGTTGCGTCCAAAACGATTTCCGAGCCTATGGTACGTTCCGCGCAAACCGTGCACCTATCTTGAGTCAAGATTTGCACTATCTCCACACGGACCGAAACGAGCTTCCATTTGAGCCTCGTCACCTAGGAGTACCATCTGGTGCGTCCAAAATGATTTCTAATCCATGGTATGTTTGGCGCAAACCGTGCACCTATCATGCAGCGACACTAACCCCGTCTCCAAACGGATCGAAACGAGATTCGACATGACCCACATCACGTAGGGTTCCATCGGGCACGTCCAAAACAATTTCTAAGCCTATGGTGCGTTCAGGCGCAAACCCGTGCACCTTTCTACATCAAGACTAGCACTATCTCCAAGCGGACCGAACGAGCTTCCACATGAGGCTCGTCACCTAGGAGTACCATCAGGTGTGTACAAAATGATTTCTGAACCTATCGTACGTTTGGCGCAAACCATGCACCTATCTTGCACCGACACTAACACCGTCTCCAAATGGACTGAAACAAGATTCCACATGACCCCGTCAACTCGGAGTTCCATCGTTTGCATCCAAAACGATTTGAGCCTATAATACGTTCGGTGCAAATCTTGCAACTATCTTGAGTCATGATTAGCACTATCTCCAAACTGACCGAGAACGAGTTTCCCACTTGAGCCTCGTCACTTAGGAGTACCATCGGGTGCATCCAAAATGATTTCTAAGCCTATGGTATGTTAGCACTATCTCCAAACTGTGCACCTATCTTGCACTGATACTAACACCATGTCCAAACAGATCAAAACGAGATTCGACATGACCCACTCAACTAGGAGTTGCATCGGGTGCATCCAAAACAATTTCTAAGCCTATGGTACGTTTGGCACAAACCGTGCACCTATCTCTGCATCAACAATATCTCCTAACATACCGAAACAAGCTTCCACTTGAGCCTCGTCACGTCAGTAGGAGTACCATCGGGTGTGTCCAAAACGATTTACGAGCCTATGATACATTTGGCGCAGACCATGCACCAATGTTGCACTGGCGCTAACACCGTCTCCACGGACGAAACAAAATTCCACATGACCCACGTCACCTAGAAGTACATCGGGTGCGTCCAAAAACGATTTTCGAGCCTATGGTACGTTCGCCCAAACCGTGCACCTATCTTGCGTCAAGACTAGTACTATCTCTAAACAGACCGAAACGCAGGCGTGCACGTGAGCCTCGTCACCTAGGAGTACCATCGGTGCATCCAAAACGGTTTCTGAACCTATGGTACGTTTGGCGCCAAATCATGCAACTATCTTGCACCGACACTAACACCATCTCCAAACGAACCAAAAGCGTGATTCGACATGGCCCGTGTCACCTAGGAGTTCCATCGGGTGCGTCCAAAAACGATTTCCGAGCCTATGATACGGTCGCGCAAACCATGCACCCATCTTGAGTCAAGATTAACACTATCTCCAAACGGGACGAAACGAGCTTCCATTTGAGCCTCGTCACGTGGGGAGTACCATCTGAATGCGTCCAAAATGATTTCTGAGCCATGGTATGTTTGTGGCGCAAACCGTGCACCTATCATGCAGCGACACTAACACTGTCTCCAAGCGGATGAAGCGAGATTCGACGCGACCCACATCACGTGGGAGTTCCATCGGGCATGTCCAAAACAATTTCTAAGCCTATGGTGACGTTCGCGCAAACCGTGCACCTATCTTGAGTCAAGATTAGCACTATCTCCAAACGGACCAAACGAGCTTCCACTTGAGCCTCGTCACGTAGGGTACCATCGGGTGCGTCCAAAATGATTTCGAGCCATGGTATGTTTGGCGCAGACCACGCAAACTATCGTGCAGCGACACTAACACCGTCTCCAAACGGATCGAAACGAGATTCGACATGACCCACATCACGTAGGAGTTCCATCGGGCACGTCCAAAACAATTTCTAATCCTATGTTACGTTCCGCGCCAAACCGTGCACCTTTCTACATCAAGACTAGAACTATCTCCAAGCGGACGAAACGAGCTTCCACATGAGGCTCGTCACCTAGGAGTAGCATCAGTGTGTACAAAACGATTTCTGAACTTATGGTACGTTTGGCGCAAACCATGCACCTATCTTGCACCGACACTAACACCGTCTCCAAACGGACTGAAACGAGATTCCACATGACCCCGTCAACTCGGAGTTCCATCGTTTGCATCCAAAACGATTTCTGAGCCTATGCTACGTTCGGTGCAAATCTTGCACCTATCTTGAGTCATGATTAGCACTATCTCCAAACTGACTGAGAATGAGTTTCCACTTGAGCCACGTCACTTAGGAGTACCATCGGTGCATCCAAAACGGTTTCTGAACCTATGGTACGTTTGGCGCAAACCATGCAACTATCTGCGTCAGCAATATCTCCTAACGGACCGAAACAAGCTTTCACTTGAGCCTCGTCACGTAGGAGTACCATCGGGTGTGTCCAAAACGATTTCTGAGGCTATGATACATTTGGCGCAGACCATGCACCTATGTTGCACAGACGCTAACACCGTCTCCAAATGGATAGAAACGATATTCCACATGACCAATGTCACCTAGAAGTTCCATCGGGTGCGTCCAAAACGATTTTCGAGCCTATGGTACGTTCGGCGCAAACCGTGCACCTATCTTGCGTCAAGACTAGTACTATCTCTAAACAGACCGAAACGCGGCGTGCCGTGAGCCTCGTCACCTAGGAGTACCATCGGTGCATCCAAAATGGTTTCGAGCATATGGTGCGTTTACGCAAACCATGCAACTATCTTGCACCGGCACTAACACCATCTCCAAACGAACCGAAATGTGATTCGACATGACCCGTGTCACCTAGGAGTTCCATCGGTGCGTCCAAAAGCGATTTCCGAGCTTATGGTACGTTCGCGCAAAACCGTGCACCTATCTTGAGTGAAGATTTGCACTATCTCCACACGGACCCGAAGCGAGCTTTCGTTTGAGCCTCGTCACCTAGGGAGTACCATCTGGTCCGTCCAAAATGATTTCTGAGCCATGGTATGTTTGGCGCAAACGTTGCATCTATCATGCAGCGACACTAACACCGTCTCCAAACGGATCGAAATGAGATTCGACATGACCCACATCACGTAGGAGTTCTAACGGGCACGTCCAAAACAATTTCTAAGCTTACGCATGCGTTCAGGCGCAAACCGTGCACCTTTCTACATCAAGACTAGCACTATCTCCAAACGGACCGAAACGAGCTTCCACATGAGGCTCGTCACCTAGGAAATACCATCGGGTGTGTACAAAACGATTTCTGAACCTATCGTGCGTTTGGCGCAAACCATGCACCTATCTTGCACCGACACTAACACCGTCTCCAAACGGACTGAAACGAGATTCCACATGACCCCGTCAACTCGGAGTTCCATCGTTTGCATCCAAAACGATTTCAGAGCCTATGGTTCGTTCAGTGCAAATCTTGCAACTATCTTGAGTCATGATTAGCACTATCTCCAAACTGACTGAGAACGAGTTTCCATTTGAGCCTCGTCACTTAGGAGTACCATCGGGTGCATCCAAAACGATTTCTAAGCCTATTGTATGTTTGGCGCAAACTGTGCACCTATCTTGCACCGATACTAACACCATGTCCAAATGGATCAAAATGAGATTTGACTTGACCCACTCAACTAGGAGTTGCATCGGGTGCATCCAAAACAATTTCTAAGCCTATGGTACGTTTGGCACAAACCGTGCACCTATCTGCGTTAGCAATATCTCCTAACAGACCAAAACAAGCTTCCACTTGAGCCTCGTCACATAGGAGTACCATCGGGTGTGTCGAAAACGATTTTTGAGCCTATGATACATTTGGCGCAGACCATGCACCTATGTTGCACAGAGGCTAACACCGTCTCCAAACGGACAGAAACGATATTCCACATGACCCACGTCACCTAGAAGTTGCATCGGGTGCGTCCAAAACGATTTTCGAGCCTTTGGTACGTTCGGCGCAAAACGTGCAACTATCTTGCGTCAAGACTAGTACTATCTCTAAACAGACCGAAAAGGGCGTGCACGTGAGCCTCGTCACCTATTAGTACCATCGGTGCATCCAAAATGGTTTCTGAGCCTATGGTACGTTTGGCGCAAACCATGCAACTATCTTGCACCGACACTAACACCATCTCCAAACGAACCGAAGCGTGATTCGACATGACCCGTGTCACCTAGGAGTTCCATCGGTGCGTCCAAAATGATTTCCGAGCCTATGGTGCGTTCCGCGCAAGCGTGCACCTATCTTGAGTCAAGATTTGCACTATCTCCAAACGGACCCGAAACAAGCTTCCGTTTGAGCCTCGTCACCTAGGGAGTACCATCTGGTGCGTCCAAAATGATTTCTAAGCCATGGTATGTTTAAAGCGCAAACCGGTGCACCTATCATGCGGCGACACTAACCCGTCTCCAAACGGATCGAAGCGAGATTCGACATGACCCACATCACGTAGGAGTTCCATCGGGCACGTCCAAAACAATTTCTAAGCCTATGAATGCGTTCAGCGCAAAACCGTGCACCTTTCTACATCAAGACTAGCACTATCTCCAAACGGACCGAAACGAGCTTCCACATGAGGCTCGTCACCTAGGAGTACCATCGGGTGTGTACAAAGCGATTTCTGAACCTATAATGCGTTTGGCGCAAACCATGCACCTATCTTGCACCGACACTAACACCATCTCCAAACAGATTGAAGCGAGATTCCACATGACCCGTCAACTCGGGAGTTCCATCGTTTGCATCCAAAACGATTTACGAGCCTATAGTGCGTTCGGTGCAAATCTTGCACCTATCTTGAGTCATGATTAGCACTATCTCCAAACTAATCGAGAAACGAGTTTCCACTTGGGCCTCGTCACTTAGGACTACCATCGGGTGCATCCAAAAGCGATTTCTAAGCCTATGGTATGTTTGGCGCAAGCGTGCACCTACCTTGCACCGATACTAGCACCATGTCGAAGCGGATCAAAACGAGATTCGACATGACCCACTCACCTAGGGTTGCATCGGGTGCATCCAAAACAATTTCTAAGCCTATGGTACGTTTGGCACAAACCGTGCACCCTATCTCGTCGACAATATCTCCTAACGGACCAAAACAAGCTTTCACTTGAGCCTCGTCACGTAGGAGTACCATCGGGTGTGTCCAAAACGATTTACGAGCCTATGATACATTTGGCGCAGACCATGCACCTATGTTGCCTGAGACGCTAACACCATCTCCAAAGCGGATAGAAACGATATTCCACATGACCCACGTCACCTAGAAGTTCCATCGGGTGCGTCCAAAATGATTTTCGAGCCTATGAATGCGTTGGCGCAAACCGTGCACCTATCTTGCGTCAAGACTAGTACTATCTCTAAACAGACCGAAACGGCGTGCACGTGAGCCTCGTCACCTAGGGTACCATCGGTGCATCCAAAACAGTTTCTGAGCATATGGTGCGTTTGGCGCAAACCATGCAACTATCTTGCACCGGTGATATGAACCCGCTTAGGTGAATCCCGATCTTCGATGAGAGAAGGTGGATAACTCGATTTGGGGATGGAGATGGCGTTCACGGCCCGACTACAACCATCCAAGGATGCTGCGCCTTAGCAACCGATACACCACCTCCAGCGGTACGTCATTGATCTTGTGGAGCACGATCAACCAAACCACTAGGGTAATTCCTGCAAGCAATCGAGGAACAAGCAAGAACAAGTAGAACAAGCAACTCAATTGCAAATATGGAGATGAAAAACCAATCTGAACTCACAAAGTTGGGGTTCTGAATCAAGTAGAACGGATGGTCTAGTCGACACCAGCGTCTACAAGGAAGTAGCAATGGCTAAACTTTCAACAAACAAAACCCAACTGTTCTTGGTGGCGGCTAAGGGGTATATGAAGGTGGAAGGACGACCACCAGGGTGTTGGGGTCATGATCCAACCCTAGGACGCGTCCCTAATGGACCCAACTTGATACACGGCCCATTGGACCAAACTAAGGCGACGCAGCACCTTTGAACAGAAAACTCTTGGTAGTAATTCGGTCATTGCGGCCGCCTCAGAACAGATATGGACTTGATTCTAGATCCATGTGAAAATAGACTTCATAAGGATTCCATGAAGTACTTGAACGCCCCAATCCGAGTCCGTATGCGACTGTGGTGAACATCACAAGTTGGAGCTGTCCTGAGTCGAATCCAGCCCCAAAACGTGTTGGATTTGATCTCTTTCTTTCCTTGGACCAAAAGTGACGTGGTGTCCAGGTGGAGAACGTTGGGAATACTTGGATTTGGTCCCCAATCAACTTCATTAACCTTCCATGCTTTCCATATGCAATCAAACCTTCCCTTGATCCATGTAAGTAATTCTGAAAATAAAAATATACACATTTTATGGTGGAGCACCAATTCATCAAATGCATCAATGATAAGCCTCATGTAGAATGGTTGCACCTTTGGTATAGAAGTGGTTGGCATGGTCATATTTGAGCCAATGATGTCCTCATCATTCTCCCCTTCTTGACAGCAAACCGTCCTCGGTTTGACCTTTGTTGGAGGATGTGTTGTAGGTAAAAGTGAACCGTGCTCCCCTTCTTGATATTTATCCTGTTGCATATGGGAAAAACTAGGAAAACTTTGCAACACATCATTAGTGTTAGTGCAGCCCTCAATTTGATCATGGTATTGTGGCCCAAAAGGATATTTTAGATTAGAGCAAATATAAACTTTATGCACCAAATATTCTCCTTTGCTGTCGTATTTGCCAATTGCATGAAGCGAACAATGATTTAAACTTGGCAAACCAGAATCAAATTTAAGTTTCTCTTTTAGACAATTTAGATTACACAGAATATCAAATTCAATATAACCCAAAGTATTTAAAGAGGATAGCAAATTCAGTTCATCTTGTGCACATGTAATAGGATGAAAAAGCTTATCTTCAGCACATTTGTATGGTTCCAAACCAAAAGTATCACACTTATTCGCTACTTGTGGCATAGGAGTAAAAGAATCATCAGCACACAACTCCTCTTTATCACAAGGAACAGCAAGTAATTCATTTTGTGACAAAGGAAAATCAACAGTGGGTTCCACTATTTGTTGCTCTTCATTAGCATGCAGAATGGACAAATTTTGGACATTATGGGTCACATCATTCTTGCAAGTATTCACGAGATAATAGGATCTCCTTTTCAGCATTGAGAGCAAGACAAAACAATTGACCAATATGGCTATAAAATTGCTAATTAACAAGGTTTGAATTTCAGAATGAACCCTCTCATGAACCTACTCATAACATCTTCCATGCATTCATCTAATCCACCAAACATGATGCAAATCTTAAAATCATGGTAGTATGCTTTTACAGTCCTACTATCTTGCTTCAAGTTGTCTAATTTTGCAAGCAAATAATCAGCATAATATGCAGAAGCGAATGCATCTCTAAAAAGAAATTTGAAGTCTTCCCAAGATTACGGAACTTTGTTGTGCCTACAAATATGTTTCCATTCTAGTAAAGCATATTCAATCAAAACATTAGAGGCAATACAAATCTTTTGTTTCTCGGACAGGTCATGCTCATCAAATTCATTGTCTACTTTTAACTCCCAATCAATGTAAGCTTGAGGATCAAACTTACCATCATATAACGGCAAGTGTTGAATGACATCCTGAATATGAGGGTCTAGTTTCAACAGCTCAAAATTTCCGTATCACCTGTCATGATTAGTAGAAAACAAGAAACACAAAAAATAATATGTATCGTCCTGTCAACTACTAGGATGTGTCGGTTGTAATTCTCTCAAACTCAACTTGTTTAAAACAAGCTCTTACAAGTTCTTACCAAGCCAAACAGGAGGTGGCGGCAACCAACAAGTCTGCAACCGTGGAAGCCGAAGTGTATCGGTGCCGCTTGCAACAAAAAACCTCTCAAGCTGTAGTCGAATATGTGGAGATGTAGGTGGGCTAAAGAAAAGAAGTACTAGAACCACGTTAGTTGCAAGCAAATTGAACAAACGCGCTCAACGACCTTATTATGCTGGTCCTAGGCTGAAATGCGTGCTAGAGGCAGCGAGCACAGACACAAGCGAAGTCAGCGAGCTGCAGCAAAGAAGGATCCTGGGACAGGAATAACAACAAAAGAAAACTCTTCTCTTCTTCTTTCTCTTTCTTTTCTTTCTTTCTTTCTGTCTTTCTTTTCTTTCTTTCTTTTCTTTCTTTCTGTCTTTTTTTCTGTTTTTTTTCTTTCAACTAGCACAAAACTGAAATTTTGCAACAAGAAATAACAAGCTACTTACAGCAATTAAATGTTTCCTTGGGAAGGGTGATTCAGTAGCAAAGTCAAACAAGTGGTTGTTTTGCAAAACCAGCAGACGCAAAATCTCCAGGGCAATTGAGAAGCGCTCAGAATGAATTTGGGACCAAGCTCTGATCCGTTGGAAAGAGGACAAGTTAAGGTTTCAGATTGTATTTAAACTCCTATTCAGACTCTGACAAAGGAAATATGGTGCTTTTCTTTTCAAGATAAAACAGGACTCGAATCGAATTCTATCTTGATCTTGTTGGATTTCCTTTTTGTAGATGGAAATATGGACGTGGATGAAACCTCCAAGGACGTGGCTAGGATAATGGTGGTAAACAAAACAAAGGAATTTGAAAATCCACTCGGATTCCTAGAGAGAAACAAATAAACTCAAATCTGCGATGGTGACGAAAGCGTGACTAGAACTTCGAAACTCTAAGCGACTAGGCGCTAAGACCAGCAACTTGCACGACGATGCAACCGTTAATTCAATAAGCCCTAACTAAGCAGTAATAGTATTAAGCTCAAAGGGGTTTTGGGATTATGAAGAACTAATCTACTAATTTTGTTTTGGCTTTT